>JAHDVE020012383.1:0-38239 GCA_022606495.2 Halesus radiatus | reverse complement strand
GCTTAGTACACAGCATACAGCATATAATTTATTTCAGTCCCTATCGTGCAGGAGGCGCCACCTCTTCGGCGCGAAAGCGCTCTAAAAACAGCGGTGCAAGTTTTGCAATAACTACTACGCCATTTTGAATTCTCGTCTATGTTAAATTTGTTTCCACGCGGGAAAACCGGAGTTGCCAGCAATAAAAACCCGACAAATGGGGAGCTTTTCCGAGACTGAATTCTGAATTGGTACCTACTTATTCATGGCTTTATTTTTTAATAAGGGCGATGCACTCTCATGTGAAATTAGCTTGTCTCGGAATGTTGAAAATGAAAATTTTACAGCCGAGGAGGTACTTAAGTACGAACGAAATAACTATCATCTTGCGAAAAAGATTCATTGTTAAGAGATTTTTTTAAGCCAGCCATGCGTCGTGGCAGACTGGCGAAATCTTTTATCGAAGGGTTTTCACATTAGGGTAGTTTGCCTTTAACGAGAGGTCGAGAGTTCAAATTTCGGCATAATGCAAATAAAAACAATTAAATAGTGAAATAAATATCTGCATTTTTCGAAACCAATAGACAAAATTAGTGTTGATAGAGGGTAAATAAATGAGTAAATTAATATTAATAGAGTGAATTAATATTTTAAAAAATAATAATAATTTGTATATAAAATAAACAAAAGTACATTGATATACCATATGAATTAATTTCAGGTATATTGTTTATCCTGATATTTACATATTAAAGAGTGGTTTAAACAAAGTAATTGTTATTAATTTAATAAACACGACTCCACAAAGTGATTATGCATCTTTCGAAGAAAATATTTAATTTAAAATAATGCCATGGTGTGAATTTCCATTTATTGCAGAAAAAACACTTAATTCGCATCGGATATTTTACGCACAATGCCTGAATTAAATCAAATTTACGAGGAAAGGAGTGTATGGAGAATATATGAAGCGAATGTGATTGGAAGATGAAGCCCGAGGAAGATATGGCACGATCAAGTGAATAAAATATTTGAGTCGGGAAATGTCAGAAGTCATATTAAAAGAAAATTTATTTATTTGTGAGAAACAAACAGCTTTCAATACAAATATACTTGTATATACAAAGGAAGTTTAATAAAAGGTAAGCCAACAAAGTTTGTTAAAGTGGTTAAATACAGATGTTTTATTTATGAAGCTAACAAGAAAGAAAAAACAAAATAAGGGGGTGAGAGGAAGAAAAAGATAGGATCGGGAGAGGAAATGCTCTCGATACATTTCATACTCGTGCATCAATTTGTGGTCGTACGTATTACTTCGGTTCGATATTTTGAAAGGGTGTTGTAAAGAATGTCGTGTATTGGAATTGGAAAATTTATCCTAGGATTGGTCCTGCACGGGGGCAAATGAAAAGAATAGGTTCATCGGGTTGGTCGTATGTGAATTTTTATAAAGCATTAATGTTAATGAAGCAAGTGTGTGAACAGAACGAGTTGGTTGGTGGTCCGTCCTCTCTGCCTACCCCTGCCGTGAAATTGTGTGATGGTTAGTTAGTTAATTAAAGCTCCGAAAAAAACAACAAAAAAAACAATATTTTCAACTATCAAAAAGAAAAGACGCCATATCGTTTATTCAATATTTTTCAAAAAGTGGAAAACTCCCGATTTTAAATCTGCATCACGAAGAGTGGCGATCAACGGAGAGTTTCATAATTGGCTGACGTCATCAGCAGTTTAATTTAAACGATGATGAATAAGCTATTCTTGATCCATAAATTTGATAGTTAACTGAACTCATATGAGAGTTACCGCAGGAATCCACAGCGCCTCTCCTTCCCCTTCGTCTATTTTAAAACATTTGTTATTCTTCTTCCAAACATTACGGAATGTTTTATCTTACGTTTTAAAATAATGGGAACATTCTCCATGGGTACAAATTTTAACTGTAAGAATCATTTCAGCCAACAAAATCCAATAATAAAATTTTTTTTTGGTGCTATTTTTGAGAAACGTCTACTAAATGACGATTTACGATGCTGGAAAAAAAATGCTTGAAACGCTAGATTAAACTATGCATTATTAAATAAACGAAATTGGTATTACAGTGAAAATAATGTGATTTGCGGGATATCCACCTACTTCGTTGCAACACATGCAGTTCAACATTCCTTGCCGTACACTCTGACACAATTAATTGCTTTTCCTCAATCAACACTCCACTAATTACGGGTACCATTCTCAACTCTCCAGAATGTCGAGACTTATTGACTCAAGCCAGATGTTTAAAAATTTTGGTGCAAGACTAAATGATTTTTTTCAGTCTTCACGGAAATAAACTCCGAATATTTTTTTTATTTAATACATCTAACATCGCGGACTCTACCAAAACCTTGTTCCGGGTTTAATTTGAATGTTCTTTCTAATGCATATTTTTGTCATTGCTTCATTCATACATTATGTAGGTACTGTTATTTTTCTGTAACTCTTACATTTATCATTTTGTGTTACATATATATGTTTCCGTTGGTGTAAAAAATAAAATAAATATCCGAGTGGTAGATACTCTTAGTATCGCCCTAGTGAAAGACCACCATTCCGAATTGAAACGTTGCTTGAAATGGCTTCAGTCGTGTTTGGCAACCAGATATTAATAGTCAGACACTTACCCAACCTACCTCTCCCCCATCACCTTCCCTTTCGCACTCTTTCAGCCCCACAATGGGTGGTGCAATAGTCCATTTGACTCCAGTCAGTTAGGACTGGTGTGCGGTTTTGCATAAGAATTTTTTCAAGATATTATTTTTCCAATATTCTTCCACATTTAATGGAGGTAACCTTTCATGAAAAAGAGCTTTCGGGAGGCTATTACGCCGCTGCGAGGCATACCGAAAAGCTTTCACTTGTAATGTGTTTCCAAGATAATCAAATTGCCCCGGTAACGTCTCCCGAACGATGGCTGGGATCATATCAGGAGGAAAACACAATGTGTCATATTTATGCGTGTAACATTCGCTCCCTGCTTACAGGCGGCTTTCTATTCGCGAATAAATTCTTTTCAAAACCCCTCTCGAGAATTCTTCTTTTGACAATATGTTGGCAAGTAGTTTTCTTCTTTATGCATGGTGGAATGTACGTAGGTGGTACGGCATAATCTGAAACAGGGAATCAAAATTCAAGTGTCAAGAGGTTGACCTTCCGTGACTGGTATATCTTTCAAACTCCGACCCCTCATGCGGTGACGTTTATTCAAGATCACGTTTGGGGGTGTCAATAATTTTTCATTTTTACGTTACTAGAATCTATTTCTTTACTTTACTTTACATTTCCGGGTTATACGAATAACTTGACAATACGTACTTGAATTCCTTTTACTTCCATCATTAAGAGAGGAAAAGTTGCTTATTCTGTGATCTGAGATTCATACCTTATTTGAAGTGCATTTTTCAATTTATTGGATATACTTTTTGAAGATTATAAACCTCATTGTAATATTTAATCATTGAAGAAGATAATATTACCAAAACTCAAATGAAACTACGTAAAATAAACAGGTCTCATTAGTTCAGTTGTTACAACGTTGTCCCGGTAAGAAAGAGATCCTGGGTTCGATTCTCGGATGCGACTGATAGTTTTTATTTTCCGTGCCTTTTTCTTTTTCATTTGAGATTTTTTAATAATCTTATCAGCTACTTTACAATTTTTTTAAATTCATAAACCGGGAACTACCTTTTCACAACCCGCGGCTTCTATAAATTTAATGGATACCAGTAGCGTGCAGTTCATAAAGGCTGAAAAGCTGTGTGCAAACCTTAAGAAAAACAAACATTACGACGAATTTACAATCAAAATGTATTTTTCGGTGAATTTACTAAGGCCCCGCATTAATCTCTCGAGAATTTAGATTTAGGCTAGAGGTCTGAATCCCGATCCCCGACCGCTGTTGAAAGGCAGATATGATCATTCGAAAGATAAAAAGAGCGCGCCAATGTGAAGAGCGTTTAGAATAAATAGGCGTAAGTGTCAATTCTAAAGATATTAATAAAACACGACATATTTAAGATAGATCAAAAATCTCAAGACGAATGTCTTAGGTAGCATTTAAAGAAACACTATGATTTTTTTCAAACCTATAACATGTTAAATAACAGAACAAACCCGTTTTTTTTTTAATTTTCGGAGTACAGTCTACGATTTTTTTCTATCGAGGGAATTTCATATAATTACATTTTCAGCCCGTTGTCTGATTAGAGATTATATTTATCTTCAAAAATAAAAATATTTTTTTTAAGTACATAAAACCTTCAGTTTTTAAGGGATATTTGTAATATATACATAGAAATTCTGTTTTGCAGTCTTAAGGAAATTACGTTCATTTACTCAGTTGGCCACAAAAGTCAGTAGTAGACGACAGTAAAATGAAAACATTAAAATGTTTGATGCACAATGCATACGAAAAACTACACACAGCCTACCTTTGGTGACAGTGGAAGATGATCGTGTATTTAATCTAATAATAATAAGGTGGCCTAACTATAGTTTTGACTAACTTAAGGTCTTTTTCTAGTTCTCTATATCGTCCCTAAGGTACTATAAAAATTGGTAACGCATTATAGCGCCTTTGACCGGTAGTGCAAAATTTTGCTTATCGTAACTCTTCGCAACAACCGTAGCGCGTTGTAACAAAACTCTATATAATACAACGGACGTCATGACAACACGTGCACTCACTTCGACGCTTGGCGCCAGTCTGAACAGATTTCTCTAGACGAGGTCTCTCCGTCTCCACTGTTTAGTTAATATGATTAAAATAACTAAGATTGACATTGATATTTAACCCAATTTTCAAATGATTTTCGACAGGTTGTAAACAAACAATAAATTCGATTAATGCCAAATCGACAATCGAACTGGTGTTGATTGAGTTATTGGTGATATCAAGTTATATTTAATTTAAAATTAATGTTTATACCGAGTCAAAAATGTTTATACGAAATATCAACAACAAAAAATTACCAAATTCAATTAATATTATATTATATTGAATTAAAGTTATGTTTAAACCACTATCAAATAAATAAATATCAACATGTTTCGAAGCCAATGATTCCCTCATCAATAATAATAAATTTGTTAACCTTTATATGAGAGAATATATATTATCACTTCCTACATTCATCCTTATTCTTAACAAGAATGCTGGATTTCAACACCTAAGCCCGTCGAAAATATTTTTAGGAAAACATTTTTTAAAGTTAATCTCTGGATTAACTTTAAAAATTTAATATCTAATCCACCTATGTTGAAAGAGGCAAACTTATACGTTCCTATTAAGTATACTCGTGGGAGATCCCATGCACTCTTTTATGTTCCGAAAGCGAGAACTTCTGTCTACCAGAACACGACAATCACTGCTCAACGAAGACTGCTTATCACTTACAGACAATTTTGAGACTGTCTTTTGACTCATGTCACAAAACAGTTCTGTCAGAAAATTTGCCCCATGACTTTTTATATTTTATCTATCAACTTTCTACCAACCATCCCCATACCCTCTTTCCCACCCCTTAAAACAGAATGTTAGTACTTCTTAATGCAATTATGAACACTAGAGTTCAAAAAAAGTTGGAAATTACTGGGCAGAGGTAGGAGTAGGGGTAGGAGTAATGCATCACAACCTCAAAACATGACTCCAAACCATTCATAACTCTGGCTGACGCCCGGTATTTCGGGCTGGTTTGCTTATAAAAAATACAAATCACATGCTACAAAGCTGGTTCGATAAATAATCCAAAGTAACGAAACAAATGGAATAGTTTCACAAAATTATTTAAAAGACCCTCCGTGCCATCGAGCCCCATTGCAGTTTAGTGATGAATGACAAAAGGAGAAGTGGTAGGGGAAGGTTGGGGACTGAAGGGTGCATTTCTCCGAAGCATGCGTGTTCTTGAAAGCATTTATTTCAAGCGTGTCACGGCCATCCAATCCGATTTCAGGAAATAGATTTTCTATCGCGTGACTTGCGTTGTGAACATTCAAGTTTAAAAAATAATAAGGCACATGGAGAAAATTGAAAACTGATTTTAAAATGAAAAAAAAACAACAGGGCGACTGCTGTGATAAAAACCTTTGCAGAAAAAAATAATGAGATTCAAATAAAAATACAGCCATTCTTATTTGTTTATCATAGAAAACCTAAAAGGCAGTAGTTTGCAGTCCATAAAGGTTGAAAAGCTGTACCGACCCTCAGAAAAAACCAACAATTAAAGTCACAGTCGTTTACTTTGATAAATTGATTCTATATGATAAATTCACACTTTGTAGTAAGATAATAAAATAAATAAATTAAAAATGATTTTGTATTCACCACTTTATTAATATACATATATCTACATGTTTCGAACGCGATCCTTTCAGGAATATATAGAATACTAAAAAATAATAATGTCAAGTATAGACAAAAAGATAAACATAGAACACAATAATGTAAAACGACAAATTATAAACATAAATAAAAATTGATTAAAGTATGCAAGTAATTAATTATAAAACATAACAATAAAATGATTATTTTCAAATATTCAACGCACAATTCATACCCGTACTTACCCGTAAAAACTATACACAGCTTACCTTTGGTCATAGATCAATGCGCGCCACTGCTAATAGGTATCACTATATCGACCCCTCCTTCGTAAGTATTGTATCTTTACAAGGGAGTAGTTGTTTAGAGAGACAGAAACTTGATGTATATCGTTTTGACCAAATTTGGGACCTTAATTGTCAATAAAAATAATCAAAAGCTCGAATTACACCTAGCTTCTGTCTCTTTAAACCGCTCTCGTATAAAGTTCCGTTGCAGTTACGATACTTTACGCAAGAGGGGTCGATATATATGATGTTTTTTTTAAATTACGAAACTTGCTAATTAAGCTATTAACAGTCCCATAATACTTGTATTATGTCTTGTGCCGAAAGTATTTTAAAAATTTGACTACAATATAATAAAGATGAATAATATAAATACATCGAAGACCGAGAAAATTGCCAGGACAAGAATGGCATATTTTTGTCGCGAATTGTTACACATGTTTCTTTTATATTTTTATTTTATATATATATATATATTGTAACCGTAACTGTACATTTTGAGTTTTGAATAACAAGCTCCCGTTAGAAAAACTACTAAAAAGTAGTTTATTGGGACTTTTTCCGCATTTTTTTTGTAAAATGTAAATAAAAATAAATTAAAAAATAAATGTGGTTCTGGAAAAATGGTAAGAGCAATGGTGTAACTTTTCATTCGGTCTTACTATAATCAATATATTGTTAAAAAAAAATCATTTGCCAATCAATACATAAATTTATATGAAACATAAATTTAGAGTGACGGACTAGTTAGAGAACACATAATTAAAGGGTGCTTGAAATGTTGTCAGTTCACACATGAGTAATAGATACAACAGTATGTCAAAGGCCTCAATTCGGAATCACCCCTTCGCGCATCGTATCCAAAACGCCAACTTCTACCAATAAACCAAACATAAGGCAATAAAATAACCCTTTAAACCGTTTAAAACATCGGGGACAGCCCTGAGCGCCAATCGAACGCTGAGTAAGGGTTGTCACCGAGACGCCGGGCCGGGGATGGGGGCGGCGCCGCGGCGCGCCACGTCGCCAGACGTCTGCCCCCATCGCCCCCGATTCACCACCCACCCCACGCGAACCGTTAAACCCTGGGTCTGGTTCACCCCTTCCCCCGGTAGGCGCTACCGGCCGGTAATTACGGCTCAAGGGTTGATACACAGACTTGATAACTGAACCGAAATACGAATTTCAGGAATACAAGGATTCTATTACGTATTATTATTAGATTGTATTCAGGGAAGAAAGATTGCAGTCAATATGAACTGGAAATGATATAGACATGTGAATGTGAGAATGACAAACTACTTAGCACTTTTAATAATAATAAATAATAATAATAATTGATTACTTCTATAGCGCCGTTTTCGTGGGAAAATCACCAATCAAGGGCGATTTTCAATTAGCGCCATTTTGGTGGAATATCAACCCCAAGTTCACTTTACAAATCTGGATATAAAATAAATGTATTGATAAATCACATCAAAAAATTTAAAATTAAAACAGAAATTGTCCCGTTCTGTTTTTAAGACGATTTTAAAATGTAACTGCAAAGTTGTAAGTCAAAAGTCTAAAATTTAACGTCGATGTTTTCTTTAAGTATGTGACACGACTAAAACTGGCGCCTTTTGTAAAAATAAATAATGCGAGTACCACTCAAGATTCCCAACTGCTCCCAGCCGTCTGGAGCCAGTGAGACTATGGCATCCCCAATTGGGGTATGTTGTAAGGCTGAAGATAGTAAGTAGGTAAAGAGGAAGGTGGAGAAGTATCTGGCTATTCAGATCTGGCCACCAAAGGTGGCTAAAGCTATTTAAATCAATGTTTCGATTCTGAATGATGGTCTTTCACCAGAGCGATACTGAGAGTATAATATACTATACATAATTTTTAGATAATAAATAGCGAAAAAAAATAAACAGTTAAATTCCGAATTTGGGAGTATTGTGAGGCGAAAGAAAATTGGAGAGGGTAATAATAATAGAAGCAACCGGCTATTAAGATATCAATAGATTAAGTAATATGCCGCCTCAAAACAGTTCTCCCTAGTGAGGACTGTGAATACTGTGACTATACTTCTGTTATAATTTATTACTAAAGTCACATACATGTCTTTACATAAAAACTAATAAAAGAATTAACATAAATCTACAATTTCTTCCACACTTCACACCTAGTCTATAATGATATAATGATATTCCACATTTTATTCCCACCAGAATGGCAGGATATACTAACGGTATTAAATTTTGAATGAACTTCCTACAGAAGTGTGGAGTGTACGGCTTAACGAACTGCGGGCGGGGAATAATAATAATTCATACCATAATCCCGAAGGCTTTCTAATTTCTCATTTGACTTATTCCACGGTTCTTCTCTTATCGCATTTGTTTGGGGTCAGCGGCAGTCAGGAGATGGGACTCTAGGTGGTTCCCAACCTTTTTTGGGTCACCGCCGTTTTTTCAATTTTTTTAAGTCTCAAGAAAAATAAAGGATTACAGAACCGACGGGAAAAGTGCCGCACGTGAAAATTATTCTCTGTTCCAAAGTTAATTATCTATAAAGTGTAAGTTACAAATGTCTGCGAGGGCAAGCTCACCACGCATTTTGAAATATCACGACCAACTGAATAGTAGCGTAGTGGTTCAAAGCGTCGGGTTCTCACCCAGATATCACCGGTTCAATCCTTTGCTAGTAACATCATTAAACAGGTAACATTTTTCGCTTACAATGATGGAAGTAGGAGAATTTAGAATATTCTGAGATTATTTGTAACCTGGAAATATTTGTCTTTCTACATTAAAAAAAACTTGAAACTCTTTTACAGGTATTTATTTATTAAACTGTTAATCGCCTCAACCATATTGCACCAATGAAATCTGCACTGGGACTGAGAAATAAGAACTCTACTTTCCGCGGTCTCCACGATCTTTTAGCACCCCTTTTTCCATAATGATAGCTTTTTGCTCTTGATAAATATTTATGCCTATATCTTTCGCCTTACAACAGCCCAGGGTAACCTTAGTCAGGTAAAATATGAAAAAAAACTATTAATCCATCAATAAACTAATTGAACATCGATGATTCTTGCAATTTAACTACGAATATTTAGAAATTAAGAAAAAAACTTTTCTTTTTAAACCACCCTGAACCCCATTTCAGCCCTTCACCGCCCCTCGTTTGCCCTCGAAACCATCACCGCCTCCTTAGATCTCACCAATGCCCCCAGGGGAGAGATATTTATTTATTCAATTATTTATTTGTAAGAAACAAACGGCTTTTAATACAAATTTGTATACAAAGAAAGTTTAACAAAAGGTAAGCCAGCAAAGTTGTGCTAAAAGTGGTTAAGTACAGATGTTTTATTAGAAAAAACAAAATAAGAAGGGGAAGAGGAAGATAGGATCGGGATAGGAGATCCTCTCGATACATTTTATACTAGTGCATCAATTTGTGATCGTACGTATTACTTCGGTTCGATGTTTCGAAAGGGTATTGTGAAGAATTTTTTTTATATGAATACCGCACAAGAGTCCCAACTGCTCCCAATCGTCCGGAGCCAGTGATACTATTGCATTCCCAATTGGAGAATGTTGTGAGGCAGAAGGTATTGAGGAGGGGAAGGAGAAGGGGAAGAGGAAGGTAGGGAAAATAGGGAAATACCTGGCTATTCAGATCTGGTCACAAAACACGGCTAAAAGCCATTTCAAGCAACGTTTCAATTCTGAATGGTGGTCTTTCACCAGGACGATACTGAGTATCTTCCACTCTGGAACGTGCGCAAATGCACTATTATTTTAAATGAATTAATTGTGAAACAACACAATTTAATTCAATAAAATTTACTTGGGCACGCCGGGATTTGAAACCGCGACCCTCGGATTCGTAGTCGAGAGCCTTACCCCTCGACCATGGAGGCCGTCAAAGAATGTCGATATTGTGAAATATCTCCCACGTTGGGGAATCACTGTTCTAGGCTTATTAAAGGTAGCACAATTAGAGTTGAGGTGACCAATTCATTACTTAATATGTAAGTTAGTATTTCTACCTTTATTCTAATGTAAAATAATAAATATATTCTCGTAGCAATATTACGTTTATTTCGACATTAATACATTAATCTAATAACAAAATGTATGTAATAAAAATGACGACTATCCCTTTTTGTCCTTCAATTCTTACAAAAAATACTGCGTAGGTGAGTTGTCGACTATCACCAAATTAATTACGACAGGCGGCTAAAAAAAAGCAATTCCATTATTCAATGACCTTTTAGTTTTACTTCACAATTTGACCACATCCGAACATCATTATTACTTTCTTCACGTGTACAAACCGTCTGCTAGCATTACTGGCTGCTAAAAACGGGCAAATCTATTATTTAAGGTGACCATTATATGAGTATACAGCGGCGGTTCTCTCTAACGTGCGTTTGTGCAGTCCCATAAAAAAGAGAGGAAAAACAAAAAAACGTGTATCATTATTTTACCAATTAACATTTTAAAATGAGGTGATAAAAGATCCAACCGTCCGTATAGGTAACCGGCTGAAGTACCCCGTCGTTGCCCGGGGTTATGAATGGTTGTGTTACGCCCACCCAGTAATTTTCCTCTTATTTTGAACGTAAAACGTGCAAATTTCATCAAGAACCAAAAGTCTGCTTTAAGGGGTGTTAAAGGGGGATGGGGGGTGGTTTTTCGAAATCTCATGTAGACAGTGACCTGAAGTGTGCAAAATTTCATCAGGCTCGGAATAAAACTGTGGATTTGTATACAAAACCAACACACACCGCACGCCCGGAACATTCTTAATTATAATAGATAGAAGATAAAGACAATATAACAAGAGATACTGCCCGAGAGCGAGTCCAAAATGAATACCATATGTGCGTTATGAATTCAGCGTCTATGGGGCTTTCTGTCCTAAGAAATAGTTAATACATTGTATTCTCGTGGCGTCTCGGCGGGAAACAGTGCCGAGTATGCAATCCTTGAAGCGCAGTTATATGAAGACGAGGAATAGTATTTTGCAAGAATCAACAGATTTTTTTTCTGTGATTATCTTGTTTTTAAGTCGTTAATTACTGAACATGGTACTTTTTTTGTTTAATAAAAAAAATAACAGTAAAGTTTCTTAAGTAAATTGTGATGTTCGTATTTAAAAATGGTTTTTTTAACCTACGACATTATATTATTCACTAGCCAAGGACGTTTTAATGAATCGCCGAATTGTTTTTTGTTGCTAGGTTGCTAATTTGTGGTGCAGTGATATTTAAAAAAAAAAAACACTTTTTTAATCTCCAATTGAACTCCCAATGAGATAGGCCACGTTCTGCCACTGTTATTTCACAGTTTTACGCCACGCAATACCATCGTTTAAAGAAATGCGCATGTTGTGTTCTGTTGTTTTGTTCCAGAGGTCACGTCAGTATTCGGGTACTCGGCCAACAGAAAGTCGAGGAGAGAGTCAGCGTTACAATGTTTACCAGAGCGTTATCTAAATGAAAAACATATTTTTTGACATGAAAATAACAAGGCCTAATGCTCCCCGGGCCGGAACGGAGTAACGCTATAAAATACAGATCATAATCCGTACGGTGCATATCCCGCGGAGAGGTTTCATAATTAGCGTATTTATACTCTGGACCGGAGGGAAGGTCACGTCATGGACCTATTGCGGGAGGAAGCGGTATAAAAAAATTATAAAAATCATTAACATTATATAAATTACGATAATAATACTTGGATCATTTATATAGCGCAAATATTGCAGCGTATCTTGTACTTATCGAGTCACGTGATGATATGATTTTATTGATGATATTAAAGCTAACATTTGTCACATGAGAACGGGCCGCTTTTAAAACTCGTTCTGTGTTCAACAGATCGACTGTGGAATGATCTGACGGCCTCTGTGTTTCCTCCCTCCTATAGCATGGGTCTCTTCAAGGCCCAGGTTCACTCCTTCCTATCCTATGAAAGACCCTCCACACAGCATCCCCAAATATGATATAGGCTTTGAGGAATATTATTTTCCGCATTCTTACTGCACGCGGTTTATTATTCGTTACCGACCCGTGAGGTAACAGCCTAAATTCAGTCCGAACCACAGGGCATTTAAATCTATAGGAGTAATTATTAATTCCACGTATAATTCTATACTATAATAAAACTGATATGTCCAGAATCGGCGTTTGTTGATCTATATTCTATATACACATATATTTTTAAGATACAATATTTTTCACTCGAATTCCTTAGTTTTTATTTGACGGCCTCCGTGGTCGGGGGGTGAGGCTCTCCACTACGAATTCGAAGTAAATTTCAAGTAAATTTTAATTAATTTGTTTTGTCCCACAATTAATTCAATTAAAATAATATATAGTATATTTGCGCACGTTCCAGAGTGGAATACACTCTCAGTATCGCCCTGGTGAAAGACCACCATTCAGAAATGAAAAGTTGCTTGAAATGGCTTTAGCCATCTTTGGTGACCATATATGAATAGGCAGGTGTTTCCCCACCTTCCTCTTCCCCTCACAACTACCTTCAGTCTCACAACATTCCCAAATTGGGGATACCATAATATTACTGGCTGTAGACGGTTGGGAGCAGTTGGGACTCTTGTACGGTATTCAGATAATTTTTTTTTTTTTTTAAAACGCACAGTTTTCATTATTTCGATTAATAGTCAGTCGGTGGAACAAATTTAAAAAAAACTAAAACAATCTTGCATAACAAAATCATTGTTGTATTAACATGTTCTATGAGAATGGAATAGAATTATTTATGGGATAAAAAGTTTATTGTGTTACGAAAAATCAACAAGAATATGACTAACAAATAAAATTAGCCTTGACTGTGTTAAAATAAAAGCCAAAGGTCGCTTCCAACTTCTCATGATATTAGTATATTGTACAAGTTATAATACAAATACAATGTGGGTTAAACTTGACATTGTTAAACTTAAACGTCGTATTTATTATTAACTAGCTGAAGTACGCGGCGCTGACTAGGGTTATGAATAGTTTGGAGTACTTTGAGGTTATTATGTGTTATCCCTATCACTACCCCTACCACTTCCCCTACCACTTCCCCTACCACTTCCCCTACCACTTCCCCTACCACTTCCCCTACCACTTCCCCTACCACTACCCCTACCCCTCTCAGATAATGAGGTAGGAGAGAACGAACATTAAATAAAGGACAGAAAAGGGGATGGTTTTTAGAAATACAGTGACCTTCTTCTTGTTTTGTTAAGTTTAAGTGTGCAAAATTTCATCAAGCTTGGAATGAAAACAAACAAACGCCCGGGACTTTCTTCTTTATATATATAGAATAGCTGAAATTTCCGGCGTTGCCCGGGGTTTTGAATGGTTTGGAGTAAAGTTTTGTGGTTGAGATGTGTTACCCCTAGCAAGCAGTTTTCCTTTCATTTTGAATATGAAGTGTGTAAAATTTCATCGAGAAGTACCAAAATTCTGCTATAAGAGGTGGGAAAGAGCGATAGGGGTGGTTTTTCAAAATCTTGTGTAGACAGTGACCTTCCTCTTGTTTCAAAGGCAAGGTGTACAAAATTTCATCAAGTTCAATTTATACAAATTTTAACATCAAATTTCGATGACGATGTGATAAGTTCTATAAGCGATATTTCTCATCGTGCGATTTTAAAAAATGGTCATGTTTTTTTTTAAGCGAATACCGCATAAGCATCCTAACCGCCTGGAGCCAGCGGGACTATGGCATCACCAAATAAGGAATGTTGTGAGGCTGAAGACAGTAGGGTGGGGAAGGAGACGAGATATAGGAAGGTTGGGAAGTACCTGGCTATTCGGATCTGGTCACCAAACACGGCTAAAGCCACTTCAAAGAATTTTAAAACCGGGCGATACTGAGAGAATGTATCTTCCACTCTGTACGATATTCTAAAAATAACAAGCATGTTCATATAATAATGCATATCATAAGATAAAAAGTTATTCGGGTTTTTAATCATAAATTCATATCATAAGATAAAGGGTAGCTAAAGTTTTCTTCATACCGAAACCACGAGAACTAAGTCTAGACACAATAGACTCACAAGATAAAAACATTTGCTGAAAGATATTGCTTTCCCAACAGGCGATCCACTCTCGAGCCTATCATGAAAATTTCAGGAACTATGAGACCGACCCAGATGAAATGTGGGTCTTCGGTAGATTCTGTAAATAATCATGAAAGATCGAAGAAAACAAACCGCTTTTGTCTTTACCTTTCTATACCTTTTGCAAGATTGGATTCGAGTTCCGTTTAGAATCATTTCAAGCACAATGGGGTTTATTTAGAGCGTTTTAAATATTTTAGAATGTCGTTATTCAATGTATTCAGTAAAAAAAATGGTTCTCGAGTTCAACGGTTCAGCTGCGTTGTTTTCTTCCTCTCATCAAAAAGACCCTCTACACAGCACCCCCAAAGATAACATAGGCCCTAACGGAAATTATTTTCCTCTTTGTGTAGAGTTGATGTTTAACGGTCAGCACCCAAAAATACGCACTTTGTAGGTTGCTAACTTTAAAAATACCACGAATGATTTATCTGTTAATTCTATAAGGGTGATTAGTAAAATGTAGAAGGTTTCAAAAGACAATAATCCTCAAACCGTCATAATGGTTCATATTATATCAGCGATACAAAATGTTGTAAATTTCTAGTTTATATTAAAATTTATAAAATATTATAATATCAACAGAACTGTATTCATTTCCGAACTTATGCAACCATGGGACTGGAGAATGGATGAAATAGTTAGTTTAGACCATAGGTTCCCAAAATTGGTCCATACGAACCCTTGGGGTTACATGGCAGGGAGAAGAAAAAGGGGTCCACGGATCGGAGTTAATTTAGACTGCACGCATAGTAAAGCACCGTAGTAAGTTTCGCTCGACAGGCCAATCGCGTCCACGCAGGCACGTTCAGTGCAAAGTTTTACAAATTTTTACGGAAAATTAAAATAACAGCAAAGGGGTCCACGGGGAAAAAAGTTTGAGAACCTATGGTTTAGAAATTTAGAAGAATTAACATAGAACAACATGGGAGTCTCGTGGTACGATTTGGTACTCGGAACGTTATCGCTCAAGTGCATCCATTAAGTCACTAACTAATTTGTATAAAAGTACACGCAAATAGTTCAAAGTCGGTTAAATCAAGTTATTTCATTTAATTAAAATAATTTATTTGTTCAATGGGTATGGACAGTTTGAAATTGATGAACCTATTATTAAATTCAATCCCTGAGTGATCAGTTCAGCCCTAGGACTGAAGTAATCGAATCCGAGGTTCTCTGGGACTTAAAATAGTGAGCTATTTTTTAAACTTATTGTTGTAGTGGGTGCTTCTGTAGGATTTTGTGTTTTAATGGAATTGTTTGACGTGTTTTATAAATTTAACTATGTATAATTGGTACGATTGTTCGATATGTGCTTGTGTTTAAGGGCGTGGCAAAGGGGGTAAATTTAGCCTGTTGAATAAATACTGCAGACAAGGGTAAGGAAATAAACGCTACGAGGGCTGCGGAACTACTCGTGGATAGGGTAGTGTTTGCTCTATGAAATGTAAAAAATCTAAGGGTGTTTTTGTTTCACGATTGGGCATAGTGGTATATTTTCAGTCAAATAACATAAATAATTTCTAAAATAAATACCAGGATTAAATAATATGTTCAATAACATGTGTTTTTCCAATATTATGTACTCTATGTCCAGAACCGTATATAAATTTCGCTAATAAACAGTGTTTATCTCTGGTGACCTGCCGCCAGGTAAGAATGTTCCTGTATAATATTATCTGCCTGTACATAAAATTAAGGGTTTGCAAAACAGAATTCCTATGGATTATTACAAACATTCCTTAAAAAGTGGAAGTTTTATGCACTTACAAAAAATATATTTACATTTTTGAAGATAATTTATAATCAGTTGACAGGCTGAACATGTAATTATGTGAAATTTCCTCGATAGAAAAAAATCCCAAAGTATGCTCCGAAAATTAAAAAAAAACGGGCTTGCTCTGTTATTTAACATGCTATAGGTTTGAAAAAAATAATAGTGTTTCTTTAAATGCTACTTAACACATTCAAGTTAAGATTTTTGATCTATCTTAAATATGTCGTGTTTTATTAATATTTATAGAAATGGCACTTACGTCAATTTATTCTAAACACTCTTTACATTGGCGCGCTCTTTCTATCTTTCGAATGATCATATCTGCCTTTCAACATCGGTCAGTCGGGATTAGGAGCCCTTGCCATACAGACCTGTCGCTGGTTTGGCACCGAAAATTACGTAATTTCTGAGAATTTGTTTTACGTATTAGAAAAAAATATATATAAGTTAAATAATATTAATTTTCAAATATGGGAAATAAACAAGAAAAATCTCGTATTTCTAAGAAAATTTTACTTATGCGAAATTATAGACGATTTTTTTATTTTTTTTTATTTATCTAGTAAAAATTATGTTATAATTTATTTATTATATTTGTATTTCAGAAATCGTGTTTTGGCAGATAATATACCTAATGCATTCGAAAATGGAATTGCCCAGTAAGATTTTTTTTGCGCACGATTTTATTGTTTATTGTGTTTTTTTTTAAGTTTCCCTCAGCATAATATTTTGTTAATTATCACTTTTTTATGTAAAAAAAGAATGCCGCATCGGGATTCGAACCAACATCTCCCCAACGACAATCAGAGACGCTACCACAAAGCTACGCAATATGAATGAATTTGTTTTACAACGTTCTCGGTAGGTACCTAACCTACCCATATTTGTCGCCGGCCTGTTCGAATTTTGAAATCTGTCAGTATGTATTGTCAGTACAACATGCCGGTATTTTGACCAAGTTACTTAAACTTTTATGACCTGTACCCATTTTGAGATTTTTAACCGATATTTCAGACTTATCTGTTTTTATCTTAGGTATATTATTACTCTAAGGTTTTTATGCATTTACAGACTATCCGACTACTAGGTACCTTATATTTGCCATTTATGCCATTTATATTTATATTTGGGGTTGGACTATTTGGTTTTCACCCATTGAGGGTGTTCTTGACATAGGAAGCAAACCTCGGCTGCCTGAAATGTAATTACTTTTAATATTTAGATTTTGGTTCTATCCAGTAAAAAAATTATTGTACAATTTTTGACAGACTGCAACTATTGCGACCTATTTTCCATAAATTCTTAGCTGTGTTTCAGATGTAACTATACTCCACTACAGAATGTTTTGCCGACAACTTTCAAAGATATTGAAGTACGAAAGTAATATTTGATTAAATTGAGTATTTAAAAGTCACTACTTGAATTGCCTTATACTCAATGATTTTATTTAGTTCCAGCAACAAATAACAAAAGGAAAACGAATTACCTGAAGGAAACATTATACATGATGTGGGAAGGTAAAACAGATTTTAGATTTTCACTAAACTATTGTGTTATGAAAAAAAAAGTTAAATATATTTTTTCTTTACAGTAAATCCGATACACGTATACGTGGGACGCGTCTACACAAATAAGAATAAAAATAAGAAAGTTGGTAATCAAATTGGTATTTCTCAACATAATGACAATAGGTATATTATTTTCTACTAACGATAATATACATGTTCCGGGTAGATGAAATGAAAACATGTTATTCATCATGATTGCTTGAATTGGAGAGTTATTTTTAATTTTTTCTTCCCTAGGTTGGATAAAAATGATACAGCCTAAGGAGGCGAAGAAAGACGCTTCGTCGATATTTTTGTTCATAAAATAATGTATGGTAAAGTTTTAATAATTGAAGGTCCACTTATTTCTCTATATCTGATAATCTTTCAAAGTTTGAGGCGAAGGTTCCTTCGCAATTACACCCATTCACTACAGTCGCGTTTGTAGAATGGTGTCTCTCTCTGCCCTTTTCTCTTTTTTCAGTTTTCGTTTTAGAGAAAAGTTTCTTTAGCCTACTGGGGTCGTTTTGGAGCCACTTCAGATTTTTGACGTTGATCGCCATATTTAGTCGCCCATATAATATTATTATTATAATTTATTGTACATGAACAATTATTTTTTTATTCTGTTTAACATTTTAAACGAACAATATACAGAGAAGTTAAAATAAAATCATAAAATATAACTAAGTATAAAGAATTCAAAACAGAACTGTGAGTACTCTGAAAACTTATACTATGACGTATAATAATATTAACGATGTTTCTCACGAATGTGAATAAATGATAACCCACCCATACACATACAAGGACAGCTTTTTTTATGATGGTATGTCATAAAAAATACAGGTAGATATAAGAACATTATTTCTTCATGCCTACAATTGTTACTATTTAATAATTACAAAAAAGTCTTTCGTTTGACAAGTTGTTATAAAGAAAAAAGTGTTTAAAGACATGATGGTTTGGGAACCACTTTCAAATATACTCGGGGGCAAGACTAATAATATAGAGTAGTTAGTTGGGGATAAGAGGCACAGATGTTAGTAATTAGTAGTCCTTGTGTACGTTGTGACATACTAATAAAATAATGGTTCGATTTTTGGGAAACTTCATTTTAGTTCGAATTTTTTTCACAAGGTGTCATAATACATGTATTGTATAGTAAACAATATATTCTTAACGCCGATGGGACACCTACAGATCATTTAAAGAACTATTTTTGGGGGGCGTTGCCTAAATCGAAATTCCCGAGAGGTTAGTGCAGCGCCTTAATAACCTGTATATTTTAACGTGGCATCACGTTCATGGGTCAAATGGATCGTACATATAATTTGATATTAAAGAACGATGAACCGGTGAATGCAATTTGTTAGTCCTAAGTAGGCATATAGATTGTCCATAATTAGTAATAAGATAAGAGCATTGGAAAAAAAAACATTTGTACAGAGCCCTTGATCAAGTCATCGGCGAACAATAGAAAATTGACTTCTTCAAATAATATAGAAACTGTATCATTCATAATTAGTTACAAAAATTAATTTACTACTATTATATCGATATATTCATTTAATGCGTGCCTGAAACAAGTAACTTCAACTCCCTCACAAGCCAGAAAATTGGCGAAAAAATTGCATTTAGCATACGAGTTAAAGAGAGACATTTCAGTCGAAGGGGAGCAGAAACTGTCATAAAACACGCAGGGCATAATAACGCAGTAATACGTAAGGGGTGATTGGGGGATTACACTCTCAGCCCATTCCTAGGAATAATTATTGTGAACAGCGGCCAGTGTGCATTTATTTGTGACTGCAAGTAAAGGGGGTGATGTTGCATTATTTCAATAATTGCAGTCTGCACTGTGTGGGTGCGTTTTTAAATATTATCTTTATGGTTAAATCGGTTTATTGTTATAATTTTTCTGGTAATTCAAAGAAATATTTAAAAAAATAAATGTTTCCATTGATGACGCATGATTTTTGTGTCAATTATTATTCATTCATACACGAACACAGAAATGAGGATAGCTTTATTGACACTTCCATTAGAAAATACGATATTTACCAATATAAGAACCTTATCAGTCCGTTTATCTGAAAGGGTTTTCTCATTACTTAAGTATTTTTCAATACTTAAGTAATGAGAAAACCCTTTTTTATTCTGAGCCACCGATTTTTATTCCCACTAGCTCAATCCTCTGTTTCCACCCCACCTTAATTCATTTACTAAGCACTTCTTTCTCATTTCTTCACTTGAAGCCAGTTTTAAAAGTAATCCGAAATTAAATCCTTTTGGCTTGTATATAGTACGTGAATAGGCTGAAGTCATGTCAAGTGACAGGATAACAAACGAACATGTATGAATGTGGATGAAAGGAATGTGTTAATTGTTTTTGTGTTTAATTCGTAGAACTCCATTTAATTTTTTTTAAATTTTATGTAAATCAAATTTAATAATGTTATTATTAAGTTCTGCAAGTATTTTTAGTTGTTATTATTGTGACAGCTGTTTCGGCGTTTAAGGCCATTTTCAAACTGTGGTTAATCCACATTGCGACGACTTATTTATATGATTTAATTTACCCCCACTCCTATAAAAAATTTGGATGGATGGGTAATGATTTATTATCGGTAAAAACGATTTAGTTAGAAATTACGTGAACATGTGCAAACAAACAAAAAATCTGATTTTATTTCCACGATTTGGGAATAAATTACCACCAAGCAATAAACCCACCTAAAATAATATATACAAATTGTTAAAAGATAATGAAACAGGCGCAACCAACGTTTAAGGTAATAATATTGAACTGAAATAAGCGTTGTGAAACGTCCTACCGATTTATCTGCGCAGGTACAATTGGTGCATTTATAAATAAACAAATGGCTTAACACATTTCACGGTCTGAAGGCCTTGGGTGCTCGGAGCCGCGTTAGGACTGAATCCAGGTAGGCAATACACCGCAGCGGATTATAACAACGGTATTATGTTACTGTACCCTCAATCCCGACTACATTAGTAGCTCCATAAGGGTAAGACGAGACCGTAAATCAGAAACAAACCACGCTACATTCCGTGGCGTGGGGAGATTACTAGAAATGTCACTAAGAATAAGTTTATTTGGATCAAATCTTTACGAAAACATATACTATTGTACAATTTATTACCAATTTTCATCATAATATAAAATAGCAAATTCAAAATGATTTTTGTTATTTTTAATGGAAAAAGGATTTTGACAATACTTTTTAAAAGAGGTCACAACATTGATTCTTGTGGAAACCCGAAAAAAAATTAACAGTATTTTCAGAAATGATGATTAAAGCTGATTTTGTAAATATTATTTTTATTAAAGAATCGTGGATCTCTTATCAGACACAAGAACATCTCTTTTCTGATAAGGTATAATGGGTTACATTGTTTATAATAAGTATATTACTTTCTTATATTCATAGTCTATTCTTATATTCATAGTCCTCCTCATTAAGGATTCCTGTTCCGAGGCGCACTGTGGGTTGTTGTGTTGGTGTTACTTATACTTATGTTGTTTTCATAATTTTAGTGATATCTGATTTACCATTTGGAAGAGCAATATACAATTTCGTAGCATAGAATTTATTGTTTCTCTGGCCTAGGGATATATTTTATCTTGGAATGCATAATAGATTTGAGGTTTTTGTCTTTGTAGTGTATGTTGGTAAGTAAGGTACTCATTTTTCTTTTATAATTGATAAAAGGGTATTGTTCTAGTTTAACTTTTTTTCTTATTTCTAAAGCAAGTGATGATGATCGTTATTATTGAACCAAAGGATATGATCTTTTCAAAGTTCTTTGATCCTCGTGGAATCTCGAATAAAAACTAATAGTGATTATAAAGTTTTCGTAAACTTGTTTTGTGTTTCCAGAAGAAGTGATGATTGTTGCGAGCTTTGAAAGTTCTTATTTACTTAACAAATCATCGGATCGTGATCGCACATCATGCAGAGAGCCTAAGATAATCTTAAAACATCTCAAAACTAATGTCCCCTGGTTTAAGAGCTTTCAAAATCCATTATCTCAGTTTGTTCCGTATGTAGAACCTGTGTCGGGAATATAAATAACCGCTTAACTGGAATAAACATCAACAACACTTGCACTTTGTCGTCGTATAAATCTCACGTTCAATAGAAGAAAGGAAGAAGGATGACTACTTACATTTCAATGCTACTTGATCAATTTATAGCTTTAATTCCTTTGTTGGGCGGTGTTATTTGTTGGTTGCTTTCGTCCTTCCGGTGGAAAGCTTTGAGTGTGCCGATACTGTAGCCGCCGTTAAGTGATCGATAAAACGTTAATGACGTTGGAATCGTAACAGGCAGTTAAATGAGCTATTAATCCTGCTTGCATGTGGGTGGTATAAGTAGCAATTGAACTGGAAACCAATTTGGGATCATTTAGAAAGAAGCCAGTCAGAGACTGAACTAATAGAAGCAACGTTGTCATTGTAGAAGTGCGGCTTCTTTGCTATTATTGCTAACATAGAAATCAAAGTCTTCTCAAATCAAAAATTTTATGTAAATCACTCTTTGCCTCTAAAATATAAATAAAACTTTTTGCAGCGAATATAGAAATAGTATTGCTATGTTAGGGCCGTCTGTTTCAAAACCTTGAGCTAAATTCAAATTTTAACCTTCAGTTAACGTAACTCGCGTGTTAAATAGGACCACGTGCTGTTTCAAGTATAGATTTGCTCAAGTAATAGTTATTAGTGTGGCCAGTCGAGAAAGCAGAATATTCCTCCAAATTGTGTGAAAAAACACGCCACTTCATTTTTTCGTGCGGCCACACCGAAGGTATCTCTGCTAAAATACAACTGTCAAAATATGCCGCGGGTTTTAGTTTGCGTCGCACTCGTATCTAGAAAATATTCTTATATGGCTGAATATATCAATAGCGCTGACAGCTTTGTTCCTACAAAAACATTCCTGTGAGCATTTAAAAATAAATGACTTATTGTATACAATATTACAGGGAAAAAATTATTTGCCTTTCAGTAACTGTAATATATTGAATTTGTGGCATCGCAAATTTCAAGATCTTTCGACCTACGATATCGCATCAAAAATTCAGAATCATCCCAAATAAGCGTAATGTATTATTTACTTACTACGTAGTTTTTGGGATATTATGCCGTGTTGCGCTTCCTCCCGTAGCCAAAAAAATACATTTTGCCGTGAAAACCTGAAAACATATCTAATATATTATTATTTACGCCTGGTCGAGATGTTTTCGCCTTTCACTGAATACATATTACTGGATGAGGAATTCGTTGTCACTATCACCATATTCTGTAATATTATTCATCAAATAAATCGTAAGAAACATTGAAGCGAGCAATGTCAATAGAACTGTCAAATATGTCAAAATGGCCGAGTAACTATCGGTTTTCGGAAAGTAAGAGCTAAAGTTAGAAGTGACGTTAAACAGGCAATTACATTGATTGAAAAACGCATTTTGGGGAAATTTAACTTTAGCACGCCGTTTAACTCTTACATTTACTATAGCACGCGTTGAAACAGACGGCCCTTATTGTATTGTGGTGGTCCACACATTCAATATACGTATGAATCGACACACTTTTTAAAAGTGATATAAAGTCATTAATAATAATAATAATAATTGGATGATTTGTAGAGCGCCGTTTTTGTGAAAAATCACCTCAATCAATCACACTCAAATATTAATTCCTATTAATTATCTAATTATGTACAAACAGATACAGAAAAACATACTTACCTGGCAGGTCGCTTCAGATGAACACAGTTTTATTAGAAAATTTAAGTATAGAGATGATAGTTTTACAGTTGCTATTTTATCCTCCTTTTCTATTGATGTTACATTTATTAAAAGATTGGTGGCACAAGAAGAGTTTGTATTTATTGAAATATTTATAATTTTTCGATATGTTTTTATCGTCCAAAAATTTCTCAATGTATATGCAAATAAATAGTTTATAATGTAATAACAATGTTTCATTTGTCTACATACTAATTAATTATTTACTAGTCAGAGCCACAGTCATTTTAAAATGACATTGAACACTTCCTAAACAATAAGGAAAAAAAAAATTAAATATACTAAAAATTTGCTAATAATTCCACTACACACAATTCAACGTTTTTTATTTTATTTAAAGTAATTAAATTGGGTGAGAAAGGGTTAATAGATATTAACATTTTTTTATTTATTTTTATACTTTGTTATTTACAGTGTTGCGGGCTGTGGACGCATTTGCGCACCGATGCGTGGATTTTAAAACTTTTTCTATTTAATGACTTTAGGTAAGCACTAACCGGCTAGCCTAGCTAAGCAATTTACGGGTGCATTTCTTCAATTTATGGATACGATTGTCTGGAAAGATGATGAGTTATATGTTAAAAGTGCGAAAACAAAAACTAGCCTGAAAACCTAATCTAACCTAAAATAAATAATCTTTAATTATTTTATTTTTTATTAATTAAATTAGGTTTTGGGGTTAGTTGTTTTTTTTGTACTTTTAATGACTTCATTACGTGTTGAATTATCATGGAACCGTATTATAGATACTGTAAAGCCATTTTTGTAAAGGTTATCAACCTTCAAACAATCAACATTGCTACGTCCATAATATTTATATGAAGTGAAAAATCATGTCAATATATTATTCGCTGCGGCGAGAATCAGCTGTACAAACTTCAACGCAAATTACTCTGTTCACAAGATCATTTCTTTTCTACAGATGCAAATATTGCGGTCCTGATTATGTGTTGAGTGTTTACAGAGGGAGACGCCGAACTTCCAGAGTGAAGATATTCCTGATGATAGCCAACCTCCGATAGGAGAAAGCATCGTAAGTCGCCGCCTAGCAATTTTCCAGAACAGTATTTACCAAGTTTAAAAAATAATCCAGAAGCTTACGTATACCATTAAGCTATGGATTATAAATAAACAAAACGTTCAACGATTAGTAGCCGAGTATACTAATGCGTCGGGTTCCCAACCAGGCGTCACGGGTTCAATTCACTGCTGGCGAAGCCCTCCAACATTGCGGAAGCAACATTTTCCTCTTATAGTTAAAGTCGATGGAATTCAAATATTGTTGGTTTATTCGTAACCAGAGAATTTAAAATTTATTTTTATCTGATTCACCGATCAGCACCTAAATCTAAAATCCAACACGGTGAGATAATTCCGTCATTCAATAATATTCCGTGAAACATCTATTCAACGAGCCACGTCTAGTATTTCTTTATTCGGAGTTTTTACCTGAGCCAGATTTGGTCGGTTAAATTTGACACGCGAAGAATTTTGAAATTAAAAACTACCGACTTCGCAGGTAGACGACCAGGTGTGTGTGTGTATGGGTGAGTTAACGCGTGTCTTACATGTATGAAGCTTAATTCCTTTGGAGTAATAAAGATTTTGATTTTGATCAGGATGAGAAATTCTCTGTTTGAATCGTTGTTTCGGGAATTTTATTCATTCATGTTATGGTTCTGCTGATGAGAGATCCTTTGTAACCTCTCTTTCTTGTCAAAAAGGCTGCAAAGGAGCAATTAACAGTATGTTTTTATTATGTACAAATTGTAAGATATGTTACTCTTAATTACAGCATGAATATAGTGGAAACGGCTATGCGCACGGTGAGTGGAACACTTCTCTCCACCCAACTACAGTGACTACCTGTCCTCTCGAATATCGCACCGCCCACTGTAAGACGAGAGACAGCAACCCTCATGAAATACAAAAAGGCCGTGAATAGTAACATTCCACTTCAAGATGACCTTGCAAAACCTCCCGGCCAGCCGCCTGACGTCCAGGAAACCTTTTTGGACTGAAGGCTGCTTCTATCACGTGGGGAACTCAATGGCAGACCTTGGGCGTGAAAAACAAGCACCTTGTTGTAGATCCTATTGTTAAATTGCCAGGCAATAATTGCAAGTAATGTTGTACAGCGCCCTTGATTTTTTTCACAAAAACGGCGCTATATAAATAATCCAATTATTATTATTGTTTCTCTCATTGCGAAGACGTGAACCTAATTAAACCGCATCCGGTGCAGTCAGCCGTTGTGCGCATATGATGCATAAATGGGGCCTAAAGGATTCCGAACAGAACACATCGTAGAAGAATGTTACCTTCATCAGTTTCCCTATGTTACATCTGGCTGAACCAAGTGACTCCCGATGCCGTCGACTGACTGAATAATCTCAGCATCCCACTATGACCTCCACCAACTCTCCACTATACGAAGAAGAAATGGACACGGCATAATGACTAAATAAACTCGTTTTTGCTTAAAAAGAATAAGGGTCGGTTGTTTCCAATCGTTGATCAGCGCCATTTTAATTTTTTAACATTTGAACGGTCCCCGTTAAACGCTAATTCTCGGTGCATTTCTGCCTTTGAATAGATTGTGTCAGCTGTCAAACAGAAGGGTGTTGTTATGCTTGTCAGCAAAATGATGGACATCGAATGTGATGATAGTTTGAAACATCCTGACCTAAAGACATTTCAAATAAAATTAACCAGATAAAGCGATCCTGAAAAATACTCAAACATTGTAAAACAACACTTTTAATACAATATTCCATTACTGTTTACGTAAGTTTTCACTTAAAGTTAGTTGAGATATTTCAAATAAAATTAATTTTGATTTCGCATTTCATAACATAAGAAAACTAAATATATATTCTAGTCAACAGAAGAACGAAATATCCTACAAAATAATGATTTAAAAGTTGCGGTGACAGCGTTATGTAAACACAACCTATTATGATATCAGTTTCGATGCTCCATAGATAATAATGCAGTTTTATATTTGAGAAAGCATTCTTCCACAAACATTCTCGGATAACACAGACATTATCGATAACACGTCTGTGTCGATAAGCACGATTGCGCAGACGTTTTTTGTCTCCGAGATAAACATACATATTTCACTTGACCGTCTTTACAAACTCCATTCATTGGCCGGAAACGGGTAACTATGTAAAGTAGGCACTTTGTGTGTCAACAATAAAAAGATTATTTTGATTTATGGACCATGTCCGAAAGTTCTTATAATATTAATAACTGCTTTGTTACTATTTGGTTTGACTGGTTATTAGCAAGATATCGGGTTGAATACATTTAGTATAATAAACAGAGGCTCGAAAGTCTCTCCGTCAAAAATAATTTATATTGTACAAAATATTGTGTCATGTAAAAATGCACTTACAAATCTTACAATGATTTGCACTTTTGTAAATAAAAATGTGGTATGATAAAAATGAAGAAGCAAAGATTCACAAAAACGTTTTAACAGTAAAGCAAATTATTATGTCTCAGTCGAATTCCTCACTCTTCTTTCTTACCGTATAATTGAAAACATGCAACAAACAATATGGGGAAACGTTTTATTTTTATTTTTTACTGGGCATTTCAAAGTTCATACCTCACAATAGAGATGACATAGATAGACCTCGAAAATCCGCACAGAAAAACTGTCCAAATTTAATGATAACTTGGTTAATTTTTACAGCGCCATTTTGTGAAATATCACCTCAAAGGCGTTTAAAAGTTATAAAAACAATAAAATCACCATAAAAAATGTACTTAAACACTATACTTAGTTTTAAATACGTGATTATCGAAATGCCATATTTCAACTGGACCAGTGGCGTGCATTGATGACAAAAGGTGGACTGTGTGAAGTTTTTCAAGTTTGGGTATTAATTTATTGTACACACATTTAAAAACAGCCATTTTATTATCATCTTCCTGTGATTGTTGTTGCCAACTGAATAAATCAGCGTACAAGTTCCTTACCGAATTCATGAAAAAACATACTTTGATCAGAAAGTGTCGCATTTTAAAAACGTATTTATTCTTTTTGAATATGTGTTTTGTATGATTAGTTTCTCTTGGAGTAGGCACAGCTTTTCAGCATTTTAAAACGAGTATTATATAATGTACCTAAAAATACATCATTTGTCATATTTTTCTAATATATTTTAATTTATTTTAATGGTACGTTTACCAGTGTGTAAAGCTTTTATGGACTGCACACCACTGCTGAAGGCAATTGGTCTCTTGTGCGGTATTACTTAAAATACATAATATAAATGTACATATTACAATGCAATGTAACTATTTATGTTCAATATTTAAATAATATACTCGTACATAAACATTTGAATTTCTCGCATAAATAAACAGTAGTAAAACATTCTCGCCACATATCGGCAAGGAAAAATGTTTAGCAAATTCAATTTCTGATAGTCTTAAATTCTCGGAAGACAAATGAATTCAGAGTAAAGGGGTTCTTGAACGGATTTCGTGAACAAAGCAACGTCGTCGAATCATCGCACGCGATCCGTAATATTAAATATTTATTTGGATACGTACACGAAACTTAGACGCAGCCAATGCCGCCTGATGTTGATTCACACGAACCAACATTTCTTTGTTCTAAATAAGGTACACTTCATATAGTCGCCACCGAAAGGTCACGGAAAGGCGGGATTATTTTAAGGACGAAGGATACTGATAAAGGGGACCTGAAAAATTCGCGTTATTTTTGGTTAAAGTGATGTTATTTATCGGTGAAATTCGCGTTATTTTTGTGAAATGAAAGGGACCTGAAAAAATCGCATTATTTTTAGGAAAAGTGAGTTACTTTTCAGCAAATAGAAGTACTTTTTTTATTTATGCCTATTCTAATTTTGAATGCTTGCACAAATGTCGTCCAGTGTGTCGAGGTTTATCTATACATCTCAGCAGGGCGGCTCGTGACTTTTGAGTGAGTTGTTAGAGAGCTAATATTGAAATATTCGACGTTTTTGATGTTGTTGAAGCCGAAAATGATGATTTTTTTGCGAAAACCTTTTTTTTATGAAGAGTTTTTAGTGCCCCACCTAACACTTAACCACCGAACTTAAAACTTCATACAAAATATTGAAATTTTGGAAAAAAAATCATTTTCAGCTAAAACAACATCAATAAAGTAATATTTTTCAATCTTACCACTACAGCTCACTCAAAAGTCACGAGCCGCCACTAAGTCGTACGCCAGGAGTGCACGGGGCGGATCTCAGCAAATATAGGGGCTGTTTTTGATTGGCCCAAATATACTACATATTATTTTATTAAATTAAAACAAAATTTATTTGCCCATGCCGGGTTTAGAACCAGCGACCTCCGAGTCCAGATGCAAGGAACTTACCGTTCTCTTACGGACTTTAAATCAAAACTAACCAATATGTTAAAAATGTATCTGTCTAAAGATGCCCATAGCGGGGTGATACCAGTCCGATCGAAAATAAGTGAGTAAATAAAGTAATTAATTTTTAATCACAATATTACAGTTTTTTTTAGATTGATAAGGCAATCAACCAGATTCATCTCAACTTCCATTCAGGGCAGATTCGATTAACCTAAACGAAATAAATGGCTGCTTTATACGCGAAGGGTTGGTAGAACCCTCTACTCTCAAGGGACGGTCAAGAGCCCTTGTGAAATGGTATAATAAACCCCTACTGGAGCAACCCCTATGTATAATATCGTATGAGCGTGTTGGAAATACAGTGTGCTAACACCGCTAACGATTCATAGCCAATCATTTATCTTTGTCGTGAAGCTGAATAATACTAAGATTTAAATTTGGAATGGGGTTTAAATTGGGTTATGTGGGTGGGTACTGCTACTCCATAGATTAAATAAATGAAGCGTGAATAAAACTATAAAAACGGCAATACTGATTTTAAGGCAAGTCAGGTCTGCTTGTAAAGTGTAAAGTAACCAACGAATAAACACAGATTCACTAACTTACCAGAGTAAAAGATACTCTTAGTATCGCCCCAGTAGAACACCACCATTCGGAATCGAAACGTTGCTTGAAATGGCGTCGGTGTTTTGGTGACCAGATCTGAATAACCAGGTACCAGGTACTCCCTTTACCATTCTCTTCAGCCTCATAACATACCCCAATTGGGGATGCCATAGTCCCACTGGCTCCGGATTGTTGAGACTCTTGTGCAATATTTACACAAATAAATAAAACTCGCAGAAAAAGAAATCTAAAAAAGGTCACCAAAACAAAAACTGTTTGCATTATTAGTCACGCCCACAACTGCATAGAAAGGTAAGTTTGTATATCTGCTAGAACAATAAACTAGCTTTACTACCCGGTTTCGTATATCGCATTAAAATTTTTTTAAATAATTAACAAAACAATAAATATAACATCTTGTCATATTTTTCATCATTTCAACATGCAATCAAAATATTCATATTCCATGACGAAAATAACGTGATTGGGTGTAAACAGTGTAGCGTTGACCCCGAAATACCTGACAAAAAAAACAGTGCAAAATTTCATGACGCCAGATCACACCATTCTAGAATTTTACCTGCTCAAGACATTAAATAAATAGATTTACTGCTATATAGATTGATAAGATTACGATAAAAGTGAATTGATATTTAAAAGCTCCATATATCATGAAGTAAATTAATTTGCTTTTTAGTCTCTCTGAGACGATTGTGTGGTAAAACCATACACAATGCAAAGCTTATGTAAACGTTATAAGCAAGATTAAGAAAGGGAGGCTTAGATGGTTCGCGCATGTAGAGCGAATGAACGAAGAAAGGAGTGTAAGGAGAATATATGACGCGAATGGAAGAAAAAGCCGTGAACGTCCGAGGAAGACATGGCACGATCAAGTGAATCAAATACTTGAGTCGGGCCATGTCGAAATAACAGAAGAGATTGTATGAATGTCAATGAAGCAAGAGGTGTATGCCAAGATCGAGTTATTTGGAGGTCCGTCCTCTCTGCCTACCCCTGCAGGGAAACGGCGTGATGTTTATTTGGTTCGTTAAATTAATTTGCATATTGAAAATAGTTGACATAGACATTCTAGGCAGAGTAAGCTATACAAATTTCTTGACTTGTTTCGGAGCATTGCTACTTCAGACAACAAACAGATAAGATCAAGTTATGAGAAGATGCTACTGAACGAAAGTAACGATTGATTGAATAATTGATTATAAAGCCAGTAGCATAAATCAAATATGCCAAATAATCATCGTAAAGTGGAGAATTTAATGATGGTTCGGGGCCTTAATAACCCGAAGTAACACCCATTAAATTACTGTAATCAATCAGTCAATTCCACATAAATTTGATATAAATAAATCCCCATTCCGTCTACGAAATATAAAGACATAAATCAACACATCAAAATATATGGTAAAAGCAAATGAAAACTTAATAATTTGAATAAATTGGATGGGTTTAAATGGCACGTAATTGTTTTTGGAAACCGTGTTTTGATTTTTTGTCGTTTTAATTGTTAGCTTAAGAAAAAAAAGTTTAAAAAGGCAAACTTTCTCGAGTTACGAATAACATGACAATATTTGAATTTCTTCTGCTAGCATAATTATAAGCAGAAAATGATGAATGACTTGGCAGAGGGTTGCGGCATTCGCGGGTAGAGCGTCATCGGACTGCTAACATTACAAAAAGGCTGTTCAAGAGGTCGTCGGGTGGGAGGTAATTTGACATCAACCCTCTCGCCCGTGTAATTTTTATACGATTTTGTGATTGCCCTCATATGTCACGACATTTGAAGTATATTTTCAAATTCCCAACCTCGTATCTTTTTGAGTTTTAGATACACACTTCGTGCCCAAAACGAGTTCCAGCAGATACTGGCACAAACTTTAGTCCTTTCTCTTTAAAATTAAGATGGCAGCGTTGTCAATTTTTAGCAGATTTATTAAGGTTTGAAATTGTCGCTCATTTGGGCGCGACTCTTCACACCGGGCATCGATTTTAAAGACGTTTAGTCAAAATTAACTAAAAAAAAAAAAATATCTACATGTAACTGGAGTTTGTGATTTTTGTCCTCCCCTTACACCTCGATGCAATGTGCAATGGATTGATGGAATTCCGGCTGGAGATATCAAGGGGTTCTTCATCAACCGGGCTCCTCCGATCCGAGCCACCACGCAGCTGGCGGGCAGACGCGTCCACCGCCAAGACCTGGACAAACCTCACGCCATGAACCCAGAAACTCCAAGTCACACAAACGTAGCGAACAACTTGGGGTGACCTAGAGGTGTTGTTTATCCACTAATGGGTTCCCGGGGCGGCGGTACCCATACCCACCTACCAAAATTGGAATCTTCTGATCTTGTTCCAAAAGTATTCATAATTTATTTTCCGCTCTCTTTACAATCTCATTCTTATGGATCTGGTGCCCTCACCTACAGGAGGTTGACTATGTTCGGGGCAATCTTAATCCTGCAGGCTGGAGCAACCCTGCGGAACTGCATTCGTACATACATACCATCTTGACTTGACTTCTTCACCTCCAAATCGCCAGACTTCCCCAGGCGTGTAATCTAAAACTACCGGAATATTGGGAGTCAATCGTAAACAATACAGAGAATAATATATTATCGACGTGTTTATAAATTTCGTATATTTACAGTTTAGTCATAAATCATAAATTCAATGAGAGTTCTACGAACTTCCAAACAGCCAAATAATAATTCATCGAAAAACAAGTTAATTTCTAATCTCGGAGTGAGTCGTTCCAAACAATGAACAAAGAAATCAGTGCAAATTCTGTGCAGTTATTTAAAAAAAATGAACAAGGAACATTGTTAACCCTTATCGTTCTTATCAGTTCAGAATGCCATTCTGTGTTCGATATTGCAAACATGCGAGAGAATGCGAAAAAAAAATCATTTATAAATTATTATCTGCCTTTTATGAGGAATTTTAACGACTTACAATCTGACAAGTGAAAGCTTTTTGAAAGATGGACATGCCAAATATTAGTCATAGTTTTCTGTTAATGTTAGGGATAGTAGAAATAACAAATGTTAAATGCTATTAATTATTTTTTTTTTGTAATTAAAATCAATTTTGATAAATTTAGAAAACTTGTTTAACTTGTCCAGAATGTCGATACTGAAGCCAGGGGGTCTTGAAATTTTTGGTACCAGTCTAAATGATTTTAGTCAGACTTTACGAAAATAAACTTCGAAGATTATCATTTAGTATGTCTAAAATCATGGAAACCACCAAAACATTGTTCAGGCTTTGACTTGAATGTTCTCTCAAATGTATATTTTGTTGTCCTATTTTTGTCATTGCTTCATTCATATATTATGTATGTGCTGTTCTTTTTTGTGTAGCTCTTGTTTATCTCATTTCGTTTGTGTATTTTGTGTAATTGGACAGTGAATCGTTAGTAAAAAATAAAATAAAACATTGTTCAAAGAAAAAATCGACAATATTATTATTTCTGATGTATGATAAAGATCTGAAAACTTTCATTACTTATCTTTGCTATGTGGCAAAAAGTTCCCCTAAGCAAACAAACTGATAGTGCACGCCAGAGCTTTGCGCGCAGTGAATTCTCCCGAACGTGACATAGTTGGCATTGCGAGGATCACAAGTGACGGGGTAAATAAACAGGCAAACGAGGATATGGGATATGAAACGAGAACGATAAGAAGATTTGAAATATGAAAAATATAAGATATTGTGAGCGACGGAAAATAGAATATGCGATAGGGAATTCGAAGACAGCACAAAAGAATGCTTTGGACAGATTAAATGGCTCAACAATTGAAAATGGAAGATGGATATTACATTTCAAAATAGGTTTGTTGAAAGGAAATTTGCACGTGGATGGAAATGCATTATTAAATATCTAATTTTGAACATTGTATCAAGTTATGCTTGCAGATCTACATACTTATGTGCATTAGGTATAATATTTAATATTCGTTATGTAACCCGCAGTACATACAGTAATATATAGATTCTAATGTGCATCGCTTTTGTGTTTTTTTTTCTTTTTTTATTTTATTTATGGACGATTACACAAAATACCTACAAACCCCGAAATAAAAAGAAAAGCACCTACTCGTACTGCATACTACATGAATGAAGCAATGGCAAAAATATACATTTCTAAAGAAAATTCAAGTCAAAGCCTGAATAAGGTTTTGGTAGAAGTCCATGTATTTTATTCATACCAAATGATAATCTCTGAAGTTTATTTTCGTAAAGCCCGACAAAAACCATTTAGACTGGCACCAAGATTTTTAAGGCTTTGGCTTGAGTTAACAAGTCTCGACATTTTGGACAGTGTAAAATGGTACCATTAATTAGCAGTGTCGATGGAGGAAAAGCAATTCATTGTTTCTGAATCTAGGGGCAAGGAATGTTGAACTGGATGAGTTGCAACAAAGAATGTGAGACAATAATATAATTAATTATTTTGAAAATGCAAATGATTTCGTCTTTCTACGCTTTTCTAATGAAGACGTTTTGATGGTTTGTTCAATTTCATCACAGGAAAGTTTATAGATGCATACACAGAGACGTATCTGCATTTTTATGGAATCTGATGTGATTTATTTTACCTGGTGAATAGAAGTTTCTCAATATTTATTATTAACCCTTACCACTCCATTATTTTTTAATATTTGTTGTCAGCCAACTCCTATCAAAATATTAATTTATTGATAGGAAGTTACAAAAAGGTTATTTTATAGTAAAACAAAAACGGAAAACAGTCAAAATCTTATTAAAACGTGAATTTAAATGTTTTTTTATCGCATAATCACAAGAAACAACGTCAAGTGTCAAGTTTTGCGCGCGAAAATACACCACGCGGGCACATCTTCTCCTGTCGGCCGCCAGCCGACAGCGGAGTTGTAGCGTACAGTAGTGATGTCGGCTGGCACCCGACAAAGGAGTGGTAAGGGTTAATAGGTGTTTAAATATTTTTGCCGAAGTTATGCTATTTTAAAGACAGCTTTTCATTCTACATAACTGAATTCCAAGTTAAAGGGAACGTTAAAAAAAATTGTTTTTTTGTTTTTGTTTTTTTTCGTTTTTTTTTTGTTTTTTTTTTGTTTTTTTTTAATTTTTTAATTTTTTTTTTAATTTAAAAAAAAAAAAAAATCATTTTTTATTATTTTTATTATTATTTATGGAGAAAATACAGATACAGACAGTAGTAATATTGAAACAATATAGAAATATTTGGAGAACTCGCCTGTATCCAACCTATTTCTCACTGATTAATGTATTCGGTCCTAAATATAAAAGTAATTATTTATTCAATAATTGGGATTATGCCCATCGCTATTTAAAATATGGGAAAACCAAAAACTTGAAACTCAAATTTATAAGCCAAGGGTGGCGGTGAATTTAAAATACGATTATCCTCTTACAATTTCTAAGGTAAGAAATAATGTTAAATATACTTAAATTACTTAATTAAATTTTTATCGTGTCAGGATGTAAATCCAATCTCTTAAGGGTATTACCTCACAAATAGTAGCAGTTAAAGAATATAGGCCAGGAGAGCGGAGTAAGTGCCGCCGTACTTCTCGGCCGCAGTACATAATTCTATAATTCTGTTTCCGTTTATCTCCTGCTCCAGTTCGTGAGAAAAACGACCTTGCGAAGTATTCGGCTTATTGGATTTGAGGCTTTTCTCGCGTGACCTCGAGAGCTTCTGCTCAGTCGGGGATTTTTTGAATAAAGAAAAAGCGCTCAATCCATTTAGGCGCCAAGTGGAAAAGCATAAATCAAATTAACGGGTGTTCTAAAAGCTTAACACTGTCTTATTATCACGCCATTCCTCCGCGGTAGGCAGAGAGGATGGAAGGCTACACGATTCTGTTCTGGCATCATCCAGTGAAAACTTTGATTCACCTGATTGTGCCAATTTTCCCTGGACATACGTTCTCTGTCAATCAACTTTACGCGTCCAAACTATCCAAAATTTGTAAAGCATTTAAGTTTCGTGATCTCATATATGGTGCTTCCACTTATCCTGAATTATTTTCGGATCTCTTCTTGCAACATATAACGCAGGAGTTCATCTTTCTTCTACTACATCTAGTAGAATTTCGCCCTGCTTCTGTGTCTATTTCAGAATTCCAATGAGGATTGTTAACATCTCATTAAAAAAAATTCACTTACAACTACCGCATTAAGTCTTCTGCTAACATTTGACCAATGAGCATCACTAAGCAAACTATGCATGATCGTGTGAAAAATGTTGAGATTCAAAAAGAATGCAAGGCTGGTGTAAGCGTAATGAGTAAGATTGAGAAAGGGACGCTTTGACGGTTTGGACATGTAGAGCGAATAAACGAAGAAAGCAGTGTAAGGGGAATATATGACGCGAATGTGAATGGAAGAAGCCGGGGACGCCCGAGGAAGATATGGCACGATCAAGTGAATCAAATACTCGAGTCGGGCCATGTCAGAAGTCGGAATAACAGAAGAGAATGTATGAGACATTATATGAATGTGAATGAAGCAAGACGTGTGTGCCAAGATCGAGTTGTTTGGCGGTCCGTCCTCTCTGCCTACCCCTGAGGGGAAACGGCGGTTAGTTAGAAGAAATACGTTTAACAAGTAATGCATATTAAAATTTTAATTATTATAAAACTAATGTATATAGTACTTTACAGTACAAATTTCATGGAGGAATTGAGCTTTAAAGATTCAATAACAATTTATTCCATTTCATATTCCGTATGTACACCCCCGCCAACAAACAATTCATCTCATTATTTAAAAGCATAGCAAAATATAAGGAGATTATTCTGTATAGGATACGGGGAGCTATCGTAAAAACTCTCTGGATAATATACCTAGTATAATACAAACGATGATCCATTTCACAAAGATTCTGTATTATTTGTTGGCATCTGGCGACCATACATCTCAGTTTTCGTGCAAGAAGAGTCAATAAGAGAGAGACACTTGGGTATGCGTGCAGAAAGGGCCCAGGAATTTAATACTCATACCATATTCATAGTCATTTCATTAGCAGATGAAACCGTCCACATCCAGTTTTACGTCCTATCGAGCTTTCGAACGACGACATGAGTCACTTTATCGTTATTTTGCCGCATATTTAAGTAATATAAACAAGTTTAAATTAATTGTCTTGGTTTCCCTCGTTCTATTACGCTTATGGATGATACCGATTAGTAGCTAAGTGGACAAATACGACGGGTTCCTTCTAGCTAAGCCCTCCATCATTGTATAAATCAAAGTTATTCGTAACCCGGAATTGTCTGTCTCAGGTTGATTTATTTTCATCGAAATTAAATAACTACATATTTAATTAATTAAAAAATATACTTTGTTTACACAACTTTATAAATATGCATAAACATTTACATGTTTCGACAGCAACGCTGTCATCATCGGGAATATATGAATACTAAAAAATAATTTCAGCAATAGACAAATGATGAAAATTAGAACACAATAATTTAAGAATAGACAAATTATAAACAAAAACAAAAATTGATTAAAGTAGGTAAGTAATTAATCAACAAAAAAAATTACAAAACATTGCTTTTTCCATTATTTTTTCTATTTAATTTTTTTTTCAACTCATGTACATTGATCACAATATGCATACGCCTAAATATAATATTTTTTCCCTACATTTGTATGATGATTGTAATTTATTGTTGTATTATATTATATTGTTGAAATAAACTCCCGCTGACAAGCTACTTGCAGTGGCTTAGCGGGTATAAGTTCCCACTGTATATAATTAATATTATACAATAAAAAATAAATAAAAAAATTGAATAACAAATTTATATTAGAAATTAAAAAAAGAAATTATATTAATATGAAAATAAATTCAAGAGACATAGAATATTATATACTGTTACTTACTTAAAACTACTCTCGCATTGATACGTAGTACGAACAACTATGATAATTACATTTTTCCTATTTACCTTCTACTGCCCAGACTACCTTCTTTAATTTCAATAAAAATGATTACACTTTTGTGTGCTTTACCACTGACAGCACGAGCAATAATCATACAGGTATTTATATTATTATAAATAGGTATGTTAGTTGTAAGACTCTAGTTTTAAGCCATAGTTGTACGTCATTTTGCAGTATTGTATACAAAATATGCACTTGGTTGTAGATATGTATTAGTTTTAAATAGGTACTAGGTTTATATGTGTGTTAGGTTTTTATTCTAGTTATGCCTACTTAAGTTTAACTTGTCACTAACTATAACTTTTAGTTGGTAAGTGACTACCTATAAGCCATAGATGTAAGTCA
>JAHDVE020012382.1:0-22563 GCA_022606495.2 Halesus radiatus | reverse complement strand
TACTTCTAATATTTTGATGAATGATTTTTAGACTATATGAATCCCAACAATGGTCGTTTATGTTGCTTGGGTCATCTATCACATTCATGTTATAAGAAATACCTGTGTCATTGCAAATATCAGATGGTAAAAAAACCATAAATATTTGTTTTAAGTGTGTGTGGAGTGTACGGTGTTCAGCAGATGATTGATTGACATATGTATAATCTCAATTCGGGTACATAGGCAACTATGATTATAATTGTAGATATAAGTATAATTATGTTAGTTATGTGAGTGATATAGGTGTAAATCTATAATTCCTATGGTTTCTATAATATAGGATTTTATGTGACTTTAAGGTATTGTGCAGGCAGATATTGTTTGCATTGTTGTTAGAATATGATATAAAACATGCTTCTGACATTTTGATAATATTTCGAAAAGGTGAGAAAGAAATAACATAAGGCATAGTAATAAAAAAATAATTACTGCTTGAAAAACAAGTGGTAAAGCAGATGATTTGGAGGTGGAAAACTTGAGTCACAAATTATTTTAGATTCCATGTTCTTTATGAGGATAGCTCGTGAATCTGGGTTTTGTCTTCTTCCCGCTTTAACCCACACAAAGGCCAGTTTTTTTCTAAAGCCGTCTTCCTAGCTAGATATAGCAGATGTTTATTGGTGGATGTTAGATACTCCGAGATGTAGACGGGCGTACGCAGTCCAGAGAGGTCTATAGTGTTCGTGTTGAGCTTTTCTTCTGTATTTAACATTTTATTAAACCGTTATGCATCGTTTAAAAATTCATCCCTGAGATGGACGTGTTTAAAGCCAACAATTATCGCTCTTGCTTTATTTGGAACTGTCCTCCCAGGACCTCTAACACTGGACTCTATGTCATTGCTCGTCGTGCTATTTCTGATTACTTTGCTTATGTTAAACATAATATTTTGCAAGTTTTCTCCTTCTAATTCCGGTATCCCCCTTATTTCAGCTACAAAATTGTTATGTTGCCGATCTTGTTCCTCTATTTTCAACTATAGCGTAATTAATTTGGCTTCGAGTTACAAATTTTTTTGTTTTACAGAATCTATGGTTTTCAATTTTTCCATAGATTTTTTAAAGCTTTCTTTTTAGTATTATTTTAGTATTAAAAAAAACGAGAGGGAGGCTTTAAATTCTGTAAATTCATTGAATATTGCTGCAATCTGTGTCTGGACATTCTTAAAGCCAAGCAGTTCCGATTTTATATTCCTTAACTCAGCCATAATCAAGTCATGTTGTGATTCACTCTGTTATATTATGACTTATGTATTTAGTGGAGGATGATGGATGTCAGGGGGTATAAATAATAATAATTGGATTACTTGTATAGCGCCGTTTTTGTGGGAAAATCACCTCAAGGGTAAGGGCACCTTGGTATGACAGCTTCTATGGCTTTATTCACTTTCATATACATATTGAGAATAAGGAACTCCAGTCCATTTTAAAAAATTTTTTTTTACTAATGTTGACATCCTAACTTAATTTTGTACTTATTTAATTTTTTTTTTAAAGTTCGTTTTCATGGTTAAAATAATTGTTAAAGTTTCAATTTTTTAAAGCCCACCAAAACGCACAAAATCTATGGCTTGTTGGGTGTGACGTCACACGAGCAGTCGGATTAGCGATTCAATAGGCAGTAATCGATATTGTATGGATTCCATACAAAACCTCGAGAACTTTATACTTAAACTCAAATTGAACTGCTTTTAATTGAAGGAAACATTGTAGAATATCAGCGTCTCATTACTATTGTAGATGCACTGTACCAAAGTGCAAAAATACATTCATATCCGCAACTGATTAACAATTTATCAGCGTTCAAAGAAAGTCCATAGCTCACATTTAATCCAACTTTTTTAAAACCTAAACTGAAAGACTAGGCCATAACCTAACATGTTGGTAACAGAAATGCATATTATGATACCGCCGCATATCTGATATATCGATACCGGGTCCGCAGATATTAGCGTTCTGACCGTTCCGAGATATTGAACGATATTTTGGTATTTGTATCTATTGAATAATGATTTGGTACATGATAATAATAATAAAAATAATAATATTTTGATGATTTTTATGGCGCCATTTTGGCAAAAATCACATAAAGGACGCTATACAAATGTTTTTTTTTCCCAATGCTCTTTTTTTCATTATTGAAATTCAGTACAATTTAATTAATTGCAATATTATACTTCTCTTTTAAGCAATGCTTGTGTGGAGAAGCGGAGTGTACATATTGCGTTCAGATGGTTATATATTTAAAGAAGATGCTTAAAATAATAATAATAAAAATAAAATGGTTTACATGATTATATTACAGAGTTGGTGGTTTAATTAATAGAAAAAATGGCGTGCATAGCGGCAAATTTCGTTTTAGAAGTTAATAAAAATCATAATATAATACACATAATGTACAATGTGACATAGGATATTTAACATATAGCATAACAGTACTAGTGGTATATTATGTTGTCTAACTTATCACTAACTATAGACAGTCTATCATATCGATTATAAGTACTGGTGTTACAGACCGTGCTTGATTCATTCGATATTCATCGTTATCTAATATTAATAAATCTTTGGTATCGCCGATATTTCTATAAAAAGTATTCCTTCGGTGTCAACAATGAAAAAACTAAAAATAGCTAGAAATGACAAAATATTATGAAATTTTAAACCGTTATGTCCCAGACCCTATTGAGACCATTTTGATTTCAAATTGTACGCAAATTTTGTCTACTTCAAAAAGTATTAAATGATTTATCCCGAAAAATTTGTCATTCGCGATTCAAAATCGAAAAAACTGAAGAAAGGTCGACATTTTTTTTTTTTTAATCTCGACTACAAATCCGGAGGTTGTGGGTTCAAATCCCAGCGTGCGCATGTAAATTTGATTTAATTAATCTGCGTCATTTTACAATTAATTTGTTAAAGATAATATATATAGTATATTTATGGTGCGTTCCAAAGTGAAAGATGCTTGAAATGTTTTTAGCCGTGTTTAGCGCTTAGATCTGAATAGCCCGGTAATTCTCCACCTTCCTCTCACCCATCGCCTTCCCCTACCATACATTTTACCCTTACAACATACCTCAATAAGGGATGTCATAATCCCATTGGCTTCGGACAGTTGGGACTCTTGTGCGGTATCCGCATAAAAAAATAGGAGTGTCAGGAGAATTCATAATGTGAAAGTAAATGGCAGAAGAATTATTCAATCAATGCAAAAATGATATGAAAAAACCCTTAACAACAACACCCATGATGGATTCACTCAGAACGTATAAATCCGCGTCGCCTTTGGAACTCGGTTAAGACAGTTGTTGCCGATGTTCGTGCAGAAAATACAACTGACATCGCTCCGGATATCTTTTCCAAGTTTTTTCTCGAAAAAATTGAGTCCATACGCGCGCTAACAATCGCCGCCCCACATAATGGCGGAACCTTATCTGCTTTCAAATCTACAACCCTCGAAGAAGTGAGGAAGTTAATACTCGCTTCACCGAACAAACAGCGCGCACTCGATCCTATACCAACATGGTTACTAAAGAAGTGTTGCAACGAATTAGCTCCATTCCTAGTTCAACTCTTTAATAAGTCATTTAACATTGGTGATTTTCCAAAATCACTAAAAACAGCTGTCGTAACTCCATTATTAAAAAAACCGCAATTGGACGCTGAAGATCTTTCAAATTATCGACCCGTTTCAAATCTTCCATTTATATCTAAAATCTTAGAAAAATTACTGCTGTACAAATAATAAGTCACTTAAATTTAAATAAATTGTTAACTAAATATCAATCTGCATACAGAAGGTTCCACTCAACGGAAACTGGATTACTACGCGTTTTGTCGGATATAACTCTGGCCATAGAGTCGGAAAGCTGGCACTTCTTTCAGTCTTAGACATGAGTGCCGCTTTTGATACGATTGACCACGATTTTCTTATCACACGTTTAGAAGAATCCTTTGGTTTAAACGGTGGCGTTAAGAATTGGCTGACATCGTATTTAACCAATCGTTTACAAGCAGTGAAGATAGGGCAAAACCAATCAAAATATGCAACCCTTTCATCTGGAGTACCACAGGGGTCCGTTCTGGGTCCTCTGCTTTTCATCATTTTCACAAATGATGTAGCTAAAATAATAGAATCGTTCGGTCTTCAATCCCACTGCTATGCTGACGACCAGCAAGTTTATTTCTACTGCTTACCAGAAGAAATAGACAGACTAAAAACTCGCATAGTTGAGTGTCTAGAAGCAATTACTCGCTGGATGACCTCAAACAGATTGAAGCTGAATCCGTCAAAGACTGAGTTTCTCTGGACCGCCACAAGCAGACGTCAGCATATCATTGATATCTCCCCAATAAATATTTCGGGAAGTGACATTACTCCCAAGACGTGTGTTAAATTACTCGGTGTCAATCTGGATGCAGACTTTTCCCTTAAAAGTCAAGTAAACAGAACTGTAAGTACAGGGTTCTTTCAATTGAGGCAAATAAAGGCAGTACGGAGAAACCTGCCAACAGAGGCAACTAAACTGCTTGTCAATTCGTACGTTGTGTTACGTCTAGATTACTGCAACGGAATACATGCGAGTCTCCCAAATACCAAATTAACAAATTGCAATCAGTATTCAACACTGTAGCAAGACTTATCACCGGCGTATCTAAATATTCTCACATTTCAGAGCATCTCAAAAATCTCCACTGGCTCAAATGTCCTGAAAGAATCCAGTTCAAGCTCTGCTGGATGGTATTTAAGTCACTTAACGGAATGGCTCCGGCTTACTTATCAGAACTGTGTATTCCCGACAATACCAACTCACGACAGTCTACCCTTAGGTCAGCAGCGTCATCAGCTATCGGCAGGTTGAAGGAACCAAAGCGCACACCTAATACTAAGTTCGGTGATCGTGCTTTCGGAGTGTCAGGACCTAAAGCCTGGAATGAACTGCCGCATGAATTAAGAATTATCAAAGACTCAACAGAATTCAGAAGTAAACTTAAAACACATCTTTTCAGACAATCGTATCCATAAATTCACCTGTAAATTGCTTAGCTAGGCTGACCGGTTAGTACTTACCTAAAGTCATAAAATAAAATAAAAATATAATTAAAAATTCACGCATCGGTGCGCAAATGTGTCCACAGCCCGCAACACTGTAAACATCCAAAGTGTAAAATAAAAAAATAAAAAATAAATAAATAAAAACGTTAATATTTATTAAAAGCTTCTTACGCCGAGTAAAGTAATTTTATAGATATTTTCGAGTCAAATTCATTTTATGAATACTTTTCAGTCCTAAAAATTAATACCAATAATTCAATAAATACCAACTCTTCTTGTGCCACCGATTATCTAATAAATGTAACATCAATAGAAAAGGAGAAACAAATAACCATGTAAAACTATCATCTCTATAATTAATTTTTCTAAAACTGTGTTCATCTGAAGCGACCTGCCAGGTAAGTATGTTTTTCTGTATCTGTCTGTACATAATTAGTTAAGAAATATTTGTACAGCGCCCTTGAGGTGATTTTTCACAAAAACGGCGCTATACAAGTCATCCAACTATTATTATTATTATTATGATGAATAACATAATACCGATAGACTAATATATCAATATTAGGTAATATCACAAAAGAACAGATGTGATACAAAACTATTCCATCCTCGAGCTTTCTTGGCACATGGCTAGAATTTTTTGGATGCGATTTTAACCTTTAATGCTTTGAATTATGTTTGAAAGGCAAATCAGAATCGCTTGCGTTAATAGCCTCCATCAGTTTTCTGCGCATCAAAAACTGACGCATGCGCATCTGCGGACTTGACAAACAGTCCGTGACAGCAGTAGACAGGTATTAACTTGAATAGGTTGAATAAATTAAATAGTTTTGAACTTTAATGGATTGAAATAAAAATAAATATATTATGCATTGTAAGAAATAATAGGTTTGAGGTATCATTAGAAATCCTCTGCTTCCAGACTAACTGAAGAAATAATCACCAAAGTGCCAATGACATTGTTGTTTTGTGCAAGGGGTATAGATTATTACGTAGACAAATTCGTTAAAATTGGTACGAATTTTCAAGCACAAACTCTCAAGTAGTCGCAATAAATAAATATAATGATTTTCCGAGCAAAATAAACACTGTAAACAGCGAAATTATAAGCCAGAAGCATTATAAAAAGCGGAAAAAAACCTTATCTAGTTATAAGTTGGGCTCGAAAACTGCACGTGTGACGTGAGAAGCAGTGGTACCAACAGAACATGGTGTTTTGATGGTACACTTTTTAATTCACTTTTATATAACGATTTATAAAATCTATGTATAATTATATACAATAAAAGTTATATATTCAGAATCGGTGTTTGCTGATCTATACGAATATATATTTTTAAAGCCATTATATTTTTCAGTGGAGTTCTTTATTAAAGAATACGAGATCCAATACACGACTGTTAATATTTCTAACAAGATTATATTGACATGTCAAGTATTACTCTTTCACTTTCCAAGATAGTCGTGTTACGGGTGTCTGACAATTCGGGATCGTGCATATCCCAATTTATAATTGGAAGATTGTAATCACGTCTTCATCATGGCTTTTGAAAACATATTAGCACGTTGCCATCAAAAGTCAGAAGCTGAGCGTATTATCATATTCTAGGGTATTTGGATCAGCTAACTTAATTAGGTCCAGTTAATTCACATGAAATTAATTTAAAAAATTACAATGCATAGTAAATTCCAGAAAAATACATTACCTTCAACATTTCCGCCTTCCCTTCCCCACTCAATGCGAAAATACAGCACTCGGCATTATTGATAACGGGGAACGTGAGGGTGATCCTCTGCGGCGGGGGTTTGGGGGAGTCAGAGATGTGGGCCACGGTGAGGGTAGTCTCCCTGAGCAGCGGGTGGGTGGGGAATAGGGAGCAGGTGTGCCCGTCGGGGCCCATGCCCAGTAGCAGCAGGTTGAAGCGCGGCAGACAGTCCGCCCAATGCTGGGCCAGCTGTTCCCGGTAGTGGGCCGCTGCTTCACTGGCTGGGACAAAATACAGAACTCGGTATTATTGATAACGGAGAAGGGGAGGGTGATCCTCTGCGGCGGTTCGGGGGAGTCCGAGATGGGTGGTCTTGAGCAGCGGGTGGATGGGGATCAGGGAGCAGGTGTGCCCGGCAGCAGTTGACTGAAGTGTGGCGGACAATCCGCCCAGTCCCCGGCCAGCTGCTTCCGGTAGTGGGCCGTTGTTTCCTCGGCTACCAAGTTATTTTAATTAGGCCAATGATAATACAATAGAAGAGTGTACATATCAATTGTGCCAAGCCAGTTGTGGGGGTCCACCCTGCGGAGAAATGGTTGGTTGCTCTCCAAGATAGCGACCCAATTATTTTTTTTTACATTAATTCCGGGAAAGAAGAAGAGGAAGTTCTGGGAGGAAAAAGGTGTGAGGGGTGTGTAGGAATCTGGGGGTCAGCATGTCAAGGAGTGACGGTCGTATGAATCCATCCCTCCCACTGGTGTAGCCTGTCAAGAATTCGGCTAGAGAGGTCAGAGGAACTCTTAAAACCAGCCTCTCCCGATCTAGCACACCATACAGCTGGTGGACGGACGCAACAAACTTTATGAACCCTGGCACCCCTCCTAAGTCGCTAAACATAGTGAAAAGGCATTACGAAATCTGAAATTCAATTAAATGTGTAAGTATAAATTATTGTAAAACAGCTTTGCTAGCCTAACATAAAAACATTTTTTATTAAATATGCATATTTCTTAATACGTACAAAATTAATGAAACACTATTTACTAGTTTAATTACAATGCGGAACAACTATTTCAGTCACCGAAGAAGCAAAATCACGCATTTTAATTAATTTAAAGCTTTGTAAAGTTTCAAGTTTTTGTATGGCTTTTAGATTAGTTTTTTTATTTACGAAGCCCAAACAATTTTTTTTTTTATTGTAAGAAAAATACCTGCTTATGTGCATATTTACCCATTTTTAAATGATTTCAATGTTTTTATTTGTATTTATATTCGCTGTAAAAACATACACATGCCTGGTGCTTGCAGCTGTTGGGAGTGGAAAGACCTAATAGTGCAGTTTTCTTTTACCAGGATCTAAGATGTTTGGCCTCTTCAACCGATATCAATTTGAATATCTAAACTTACCAGAAACTCCCTGCTCGATTGTCACAAACTGTGACTCTTTCAAAGGGACTTTGGGAAGGAGGTCCCTCTTGTAAGCCCCAAAAGTCGAATCCTCACTGTCTTCTGAAACCAGCCGCTCATCGCAGAAGAAGATAACCCACTTGGACCAGTCCGTCTCAATACCGGGCAAGCCGGTGGCTAGGTATTTGATTAAAGAACCGCCTGAAAATAAGTGTAATTAGAAGCAAAAATATATGAAAATCAACATTTTTAAAGCTTTAAGAAATACAATTGAATACCTTCATATTTTATATGGCATGTCGCTGAAGTACGACTTTTAAATAAGTCAATGACAAACTGAGGTTAAAATAACATCTCACCTGATACCCCGAGGGTGAATTTACCATCCTTCTTGATTGAAAGCTCTGCTGTTGCTTCAATGATGGCACACAGCTTCTTAATAACTTCAGTTTCGTCAGTTGCCTGAATGAGATTCATAATTATATACAGTATAACAAAAAAACTCAAAACCACCAAAGTAAACGAAATGACAAAGAAACGATTTTGACTTTGACACTTTTGACAGTGGTTTTCCATAAACAAAGATAATAAATATAGACACAATTCAATTTTCAGTAGACGAGAAGTCTATCCCAATTTTATATAGTTGAAAAAAATGGTAGCGAAAATTATACAATTGTAGCGAAGTTTTCTATGGTTTGTAACGTCAAAGATTTATAACCTGAAAACAATATTTCGTTTTCGGCTATTTATTTGTGATTTGTTTCAGCAAATAAAAAAGACAATATGGTTCTATATCCTGCTAGTGGTACCGGTCAATATTTTAAGACTAGCGCCAAGATCATCAGGCTCCACAGACATGGCTGCACCAATCGCCCCTTCTATCAGATCGTAGTTACGGAGGTACAACACCCATGTATATTAATATTGCGGCACTACTGCAAAGATACTCTATTCTGGCGTATACTCTCAGCTTCATCCACATCCTTCTGTTGTTCACTTGATCGTGTCGTGTCATTCCAAACCTCATATAATATGAACACAAGAGGGAAGAGATTACGAGCCGTTACACTGCGTTGGCAGTCATTTTACTGGGGCGATCCCATAGAAATCACCCCGAGTATTATCATAATTTTTCTTTCAGCGAAGAAGAAACCAAAATCACCCGGTGATTGAGCAGGTGGGTTCATACGATCCCATGGCGAATGAAAGCAACGAGAAGCTGGTGTCTTTCAACTACGAGCGAATCAGGTGGTGGCTCGGTAGTGGGGTACACCTGACTAAGCCAGTCTCCAAACTATTAGGTTAGTCACATTGCCCAATAAGTTGTTTAATTTGCATAATATGGCTTAATCCCCCTTTGATATACTTCCATCTTAATGTATGACAGCAACTACTCCTACTTGTCCCAGAGAATATATATTTTTAAATTTGCAGGTTTATCCGGACTTCTGCCCATCCACCCGATCACCTACATGGACGCCTGGAGACACCGCAGGGACGGAATGCCAACTCCCGAGGAACTCATGACTAGAACAGTCTAATCATCTGAGAAATAGCATTTACACATCATATTTTAGTTTACTTTAGATTAATCATAAGCTTTGAAATTGTTGTGGTCATTTAATTTGAGTGGTGTTCTCTGGAAATCAATACTTACATTGTTCCCCATTAAAAATGTTCCCAAATAAACGACTTATTTACTCTTTCTGCAAAACAGATTATATTATATGCACAGAAAAATTCGGTCAGGAGTGAAAATTGAGTTCACCAACAAACTTCCAATTCAGTCGAGTATACCAGTAGAATGGATCCACGGTCCCGGTCTTTGTTTTGTTTGTGTTTTGTTGTGCACTTGTTCTATGAAATTTCTTGAAACTTGATTAGTAAAAGCTCAAAACTTGAAGAATTGAAGACGCGTGGCCCATTACATTTGGTAGATGTAAATTAGTACACACACAGTAGGTATACCAAGACCAGGAGAGCACATAATATGAGAATAAGGAACTACAGTACAATTTTATTTTTTTATTATCAATAATGACGTTCAAACATAATAACAGTATATTTAATTTTAAAGTTAGTTAGTTTTCAGTTAAAATAATTTTCAATTTTTCAAAGCCTGCCAAAACGCTCCAAATCTATGGCCGGTCGGTTTTGATCAGTTTTAAGGTTAAAATGTCTAATGTCAAAACAAGGATGAGCTTTATCTATTCATAATAAACCATAACTAAACATATGTAATAAAATTATGTACCGTTTTAGAAACTTTAACTCAAAGAATAATAATAGTATTGAGCATTAATATATCATAATATCCGTATTGATAATTGGTTTGCTGAAGAATTCTCTAATTTATTTCATTAATAACAGTTTTTTTTTATATTGAACAACAATTATAGAGCTTAGTCATCCAAATTAAGTTTAGATTTCGCCAAAACTAAAAAAATACATATTTAAAATACAAAACAAAAGTGAAAAATAAAAATGTCCATACTAATATACAAAAACAGACTGCACATGTGACGTCAGATGTTCCAAATATAATGGTACCAACATAACAAGGTGTTTTCATGGGATGATTTTTTATTCACTTTTAAATAATGATTTGTAAATTCTATGTATAATTATATATAATAAAAGTTACATATTCAGAATCGGCGTTTGCAGATCTATATGAATACATAGTTTTAAAGCCATTATATTTTTCACTGGAGTTCTTTATTATTATTTCAATTCTCTAGCCTGTACTAACTTCCCCAATAAACAAATATTTATTAAAAATATGCAAGGAGCATGAAGAAGCTAGCAGTCCATAATGAAGTGCTGATACCAACCTTGATGTATGGCAGTGAGGCATGGAACTGGCAGAGGAAGGATGAAAGTAGACTGAATGCTGTAGAAATGAGATCTCTGATCGAGTGAAAAATGTCGAGATTCTTAAAGAATGCAAGGCTGATGTAAGCTTAGTGAGCAAGATTAAGAAAGGGACGCTTAGATGGTTTGGGCATGTAGAGCGAATGAACGAAGAAAGGAGTGTAAGGAGAATATATGACGCGAACGTGAATGGAAGAAGCCGGGGACGCCCGAGGAAGACATGGCACGATCAAGTGAATCAAATACTTGAGCCGGGCCATGTCAGAAGTCGGAATAACAGAAGAGAATGTATGAGGCGTTGTATGAATGTGAATGAAGCAAGAAGTGTATGCCAAGATCGAGTTGTTTGGCGCTCCATCCTCTCTGCCTACCCCTGCGGGGAAACGGCGTGATGGTTAGTTAGTTAGTTAATGAAGAAGTAAAATAATATTATTGACACCTTTCACTTTGTGGATGTAAATTAGTACAAATTCCACGGAGTACATGATGCTAATGCAGATTTCCGCAATCGACACAACTTCAAAGCTACGCAGATTGCGGAGAACTCATTACTAGGGCGCAAATTGGAGACCATTAAATATTTGCTATGCAGATAGCTCCAGAGTTATGAGTATTGCACAAGTGAGATACAACAGGAGTATATTGTTAACATTTTACCTCCTCAAAGTCATGTGCTCCTGGTAGATTCGTGCTGTCACCGACGCTGTGTCTTGTGCTCCTGGTAGATTCGTGCTGTCACCGACGCTCTGTCTTGTGCTCCTGGTAGATTTGTGCTGTCACCGACGCTGTGTCTTGTGCTCCTGGTAGATTCGTGCTGTCACTGATGCTGTTTTTGTTGCACATAATCAATCTCGTTGAATGTGCACCAATACACTGCTACTCCGATGACAGCACAATTCACTATGATTTTCTTTTCGACAAGCCCCTTTTTTTTTTTTTTTACAGTAACTCCACACAGGAGACCAAGGAGGAAACAATTTCCCTCAAGGCCTATATCATCTTTGGGGATGCTGTGTGGAGGATCTTTTAGAGGATAGGAAGGAGTGAACTTGGGTCTTGAAGAGACCCATGTTATAGGATGGAGGAAACACAGAGGCCGGCAGATCATTCCACAGCCGAGCTGTTGAACACAAGAACGAGTCGTAGAAGCGACCCGTTCTCATGTGACAAATGTCAACCGTGTGCAAATGTTGGGCGCGCGTTTGGCGTGTTTCCCGACTATGCACCGGTGCCGAAGGGATCAATGACGCTAGTTCCTCGGAGCATCTTCCATTAAAATACCGGTAGAACAAGGACAGCATTCCCACCCGACGTCTGTGCTCCAAAGATTGCAACCCATTTGTTAAGATAGGCGAATCTATCAAACGGACCGCCCGTTTCTGCACAGAGTTAAGGTTTCCACTGTTGACATTCTAACGGCTCGGGAAGCTTTGAGATTAAAAGTTGACCACCACCTCGAGAAGGTTCGTGCCTGGGGTAGGGCCAACCTAGTAACATCTCAAAAACCCAAGCGTGTCTGATCTCGGCAAAAAACGTGGTCAATGACTGTCTGGTGCAATTCGATAGGAGCACCCTCCCCAACAAAGATTTTATTGAAATGCTTGGGGTGAGTATTTCAGACCAGTTAAAGTATCGGGGCTCTATAGAAGCCGAGTGAATCTGTCTTGAGAGTTTTGTATAGGGCTAGCAGATTCTTCAATAGTGACCAGCTGCTAATCCCATACAAATCACAAATACGTTCAACAGTTGAATTTGGAAGTCACCTCTGAACTGGAGCTCCCAAATACTTGATAAACCTGCTTGATTCTGTGCAAAGGAGGGCAGTTCGTCTGATTGACAATCCGTTGTTAACAACCTAACTGCCATCTCTGATGCAAATGCAATGTAGGTATGCTGAGTCTGTTCTACAGATATTTCAATGGAGCCTGCTCGAAGGAGCTAGCAACGTTGATCTCCGCACCGCTGCACATGCATGAAACTCGACAAACACAGTTGATGTCAACTTCATGAGAGTGGGTCATTTCGCCGACTCATTATGCAAATCAGCTCATATGGAACGAGCTACCGGCATCTGTCTTTCCTCCTATATTTAATATTTAATCTGGGCCTCATCTTTTTTAAAAATTATTTATTAAGTTAAAAGAAATAGATAATTATTTCACTTTCTTAACTTAACTACATGCCTGCATTAACAAATTCCTTCCTACAGCCCCCTCCTCAACCCGCCTTATAATATTGCCCAACCAGGCAGGAATATAGTTCCTCTGTACATACAAGGGCGCTCTTGTCACTTACAAAATAAAAATATTTTTAAAAATATTCAGTATAGTTTAGATTTTTCATCCTTTCAGCATTATGTGCTCCTGGCATATTATGCACTAATTTACATCTATCACATATTTAATTGTTCATCCTCTCCAGCATTATGTGCTTCCTGGCATATTTTGTACTAATTTACATCTATCACATATTTAATTTTTCATCCTCTCCAGCATTATGTGCTTCCTGGCATATTTTGTACTAATTTACATCTATCATACATTTAATTTTTCATCCTCTCCAGCATTATGTGCTTCCTGGCATATTTTGTACTAATTTACATCTATCACATATTTAATTTTTCATCCTCTCCAGCATTATGTGCTTCCTGGCATATTTTGTACTAATTTACATCTATCATACATTTAATTTTTCATCCTCTCCAGCATTATATGCTCCTGGAATATTTTGTACTAATTTACATCTATCACATATTTAATTTTTCATCCTCTCCAACATTATATGCTCCTGGAATATTTTGTACTAATTTACATCCATCACATATTTAATTTTTCATCCTCTCCAGCATTATGTGCTTCCTGGCATATTTTGTACTAATTTACATCTATCATATATTTAATTTTTCATCCTCTCCAGCATTATATGCTCCTGGAATATTTTGTACTAATTTACATCTATCACATATTTAATTTTTCATCCTCTCCAGCATTTTGTGCTTCCTGGCATATTTTGTACTAATTTACATCTATCATAATTTAATTTTTCATCCTCTCCAGGCATTATGTGCTCCTGGCATATTTTGTACTTATCTACTCACATATTTAAAAAAATAATAAACTTCTGCATTTCGTGTTCCTGGTACAAATCTTTTTATTATTTGCTGTCCTTACTAATTCCTCTTGCATCCTTCATCTTCTCATCCGAATGAATGTCCATTAGTAGCAACGGTTGCTCCGATGACTAAATGACATTTGCATGTAGGAACTGTGTATAAACGATATTTAGTCTCGGTGATCGGCAGCTTTTCCGATGGCTTGTATTAGGTTGGGGCGTTTCAAACTTCGTCACATTTGATTGGCGATCAAAACAACGATCAGCGCCATTTTTATTTTCTGATATTTGAACAGTGAACAGTCCCCGTTAAAATCGGATTCTGGGACCGTTTCGGCTTTTGACAAAATTGAGATCAGCCGTAAACGATAACAGCATGACCGCTGTGCCCGATAGATGATCACAAAACCCCAAACAGGCCGAGAATAGGCGTTTAACGGGGACCATTTAAATGTGAGGAAGTTTAAAACACCCAATCTAAGATCCTTTTACGCTCTGTAGTGTCAACATAACAGAAAAAAGCGTAGCCGGGGAAGGTAAAGTGAATAGATGGGCTAGTTTAGAGAAAACATTTCATATACAAAGCTCACAGTTACTCCGATTGAGAAAGGGTTAAAATTAGTGGAATGTTATGGTAAGTATATAAGCAATGGTTAAAAAATTAAATACCTTTTCTTGGACAGATAAATTTATTCAATCTGTTAACAATATTACAATATACATGAAATAATGTTTTTAAACATTGCGTGATAAAAAATTCAAGCAAATTTCTCACAAGAAATGATTAATAAAAATGTGATGGTTGAACCTCGTCAATACAAAAACCGATCTCCTTGTAAAATGCTTATTTACCTATAATATTATACAAATCTATCACACGTGAACAAAGCTTAGTTTAAGCAAGGCAATCTAGGAAAAAATCATAAAAACAGGAAATTAATTGAGCAAAACAGAAAATGGTAAAAAAAAAAACCAAGAAAAAGAAAACATGATTAATCACAGCACCTTCAAACAGATTTGAACAAAATAAAGAAAAAGTGACAGTCCGATAGTGTGTTTAAAACTCCAGGTGCACTCCGCTAGGAAGGGGATTATTTTAAAACAATTAACTCAAGGACCATGTTCTATATCTATATAAAGGTATAAAATCACAATTTAAAAAACTAGTAAACTATTATAGACCACTAAGTTGCACATCAACGGAAACGGAAAGGAGATTACAAAAAATATATATTTGATGGCATTTTAGGGAAGGTACAATATTATTCATTATTTCGAGCAACTGCTGTCGGAGCCGCTCCAATCCAGTCCAGGACAACACTGACAAATCATAGTAAATTAAAATTTGGTTAAATTAGTTTGTTTTTGGAAGAATTTCAAACTAAATTATCGGAGGGATTCATTAAAATTGAGCAAGTTTGACAAATGAATGTGCTCAATGAATTACTTTCTTTTGCCAAACAAAGGTGTGCGAGTAATTAATAAACTACGCTAAATGTAGCAAAGGCACGGTCAAATCCGCCCAACTGACACTAGTCAGGCAACTTCCATCGAATTGTGCACGTCGTCCGTATTTTCATTAAAAAATTACAAAATAAAAAAATGTTTTTTATGATTCCATATAGATATATTTTGGAGAAATGTTTTACAAAAGATAGTACAAAACATCAGCTGGGAAAACAGTCCATTTGATAAAATAATAACATGATTTCAATTTTGTCCTTTTTTACATTTTTATTTCAGGATTGGTAGAAAATTTGCATCGTAAAAATAAATATAAATACTAAGATTTAGTATGAAATTAAAAATTGGGACCCTGTTAGGGCGCAAACACGAATGACTCGGTGATGTTGTTTACACTTGGACAAAAAATAACTTCAAATAAACAAAAGGTTGTAATTATATAACCCGCACTAAACAAAATAAATCTAACTTTAACAATAATAACTTTGCAGAGAAAGCACTCTAATATTACATGTGGTGATTAATGATGTATTTAATAAGTGCTGTATAAGGTACTGAACGATTTTCCAAAAATATTCTTAGCATACGTGACGGGTGGAAAAGCTGTGGAAAATGTACTTTTCTTCCTGCAAAACAGCTATTTTTTCAGTGGCTTTTCTTGATTGCGTCAGACACCAGTTTAGTAGCTGGAAATAGAAATAACACAATTAATTATAACAGTTAAATTAAATTGAAATCATTGACCGCCAACTTTACTGTCGCTAGGCCAAACACCGTCAATTTAATTGTTCAGAGCGAGAAAACAGAATGCTTCTATTTCTTGACGACGAGGTATCAATACCTTCCTTGTCCTAAAAAAAGAAATTGTCCTAAAAAGTTGCTCATTTATAGGCACAATTAGGCAATTATAACTATCTATGACAATGATTTTAAGTGTAAAAAATTCAACTTTAATCTATTTAATGCTGCTCCCTTGTGGGTCAGTACAGTAAGGAATGGAACATAAAGGGGGTGCTGCAAGAATGCGTAACACTTAGAGCACTCCGTTCCATATATTTCTATTGCCACCCGTACACGGGTCATTGCAAAGCAGGATTGCGTATTTTCAGTATACAGAGAAGCGGCACGTAGTGGGCGAAGCGGCTCGGTTCAGTGAGCCAGATCACTAAATCAGCTCTCTGTAAAGACAATCTACATGAAAACTGGACGAAAAAAGTATAGTGTAAGAGCGTCTTAAGGACGTCTTTACGAGGGCAAAGGGCGGGGGGACGTGAACCATCGTTCAATCGAGCCGGATCACCGAACCGGTACACTACAAAGAGCTGATTTAGTCATCCGGGTCACTAAACCGAGCCGCTTCGCCCACCGCTAGTTCTGGTAGCTACTTGATGTTAAGCACATTAATAATATCACAAAAGTGTTGTATATAAATGTAAAATTCCAGCCTCGTTGCCACTTGATGAGATGCTAAAACAGAAATCTGCAATACCCACTGTTTACTGGCTACAATAGACTTCACACCCATGTGCGAGTCCATACAGCGAGACAGCGCAACATTACACACTTTTTTGCTGCATGCGAGCAATTGCTAATCACATACCGACCCGCGAGGGAGCCATCTGAATTAAAAAAGAAGGTAAACAGTTTTAGGTATTAAATGCTGAATAATAGTGCGATAAAGGTTGTTGATGAATCAATGACATTACAAACATACAATGTACACGCCTTACGTAAAGTACTGCTGTAATTGATTGTAACTTTAAATAAAATTGTACCACCAGGTACAATCAATGACATTACAAACATACAATGTACACGCCTTACGTAAAGTACTGCTGTAATTGATTGTAAATTGAAATAAAATTGTATCACCAGGTACAATCAATGACATTACAAACATACAATGTACACGCCTTACGTAAAGTACTGCTGTAATTGATTGTAACTTGAAATAAAATTGTATCACCAGGTACAATCAATGACATTACAAACATACAATGTACACGCCTTACGTAAAGTACTGCTGTAATTGATTGTAACTTGTGTAAATAAATGTGTTTTTAAAGAAAATTTATGACAAAACACTTGTTAGGTCAGCTTCTGTAAAGTAAAGAATTCATAGGTTAAGTACTTCAGGTAGGGTTTGTCGATAGTGTAATAATATAGTAAATATCGATAAGGAAAAACATAAAATATTTACATTGTTGGAAACTTTCACAGGAAAAAGTTACCATGATAAAAAGAAGCACATAAACATATATACAAAACAGATTTATGTAACATGTCAAGTAGTAGGTATAACAATATTATATAAATAATGCACTTTTGCAAAGTAAATAAATATAATGAAATACAACCACAATGAAAGAAAGTGACCCATTTACAAAATAGTAATGAAAAGTGTGTCTCCAATAGATCACAGATGAATGGAATTTAGTTGGGCATTGGGCGCAGTGCATCGTTAACATATCTCCGGCCAGCCAGAAATAAAAATACTCTAAACCGAGAAACGGGACAGTGATCTGAGACAAAAATATTGGCAACCTGACAAGACGGAAAAATGTACAGGAAGGTATTCCTCTCAGGGAAATCATTAAGCAGTAACATGATACTTGGAAAGGTGAAATGTTTCTTGCATTGCATTGACTTGGCTTGCTTGTGTTAGCAGAATATTGCTTCAAATTTAATTAGTGGACATATTTAATTAATTGTTTTTTTTTAATTATCTGTCTGTGCTGATCTGGTTGGCAGACACCTTTTTGAAATACGAAAATGCAGAAGAGCGTGGAATTTTTTTGTTAATTTAGGTGTAGATTCTTGGAAAACCTGTAATAAAAATTGATCCATTCCATTGATGGCAAAAATTATAAGAAATGGATGGCAATATTTATACATTCAGTCTATCTAATCTCGGTCAGTCAGTAGGTAATCTTCTGATCCAATCATTACCTCGTCATCTTAACGCTCTACAAATAAATACACATTTGATGTAGATATTCACAGTTAGTCAACATGCAGAATCTTAAATGGGTGCAGTGGTTGCTTGTCAGTATTGATGGCATTGTAAAGAAAACATTAAGTTCATGATAAGTATTATCTTTCATGTTGAGAATGAGTCCCATCTAGTCTAGACTAAGTTACGCTAGTGTTTATAATTCAATGGAAAGGGGAGATGTTATTTGATACGAAATGGTTGATGAACTAGAAATAAAACCACAAGCATTGATTTTATATTAACAGTAAGCAATATTTTAAATGCGAATCTTTTGATTTACAATTTGAAACAGTTGCTAAGTGTGTTACTAAAGTGAAACGGCGACACATGCCGTAATATTGATAAGGTATTGACATTGTTAAGCAAACTGATAAAATTTGTTATGAAATATTGAAAATAATTTCACCTTGCATGTTAATATTTGTATACCGAGTATTGATATTTTGGCTGATCACTTTTTGCCAATAATATTGAAGTGGTATGCATTTCTCAATGATTTTATAATACATATCATATAGGTATCAAACTGGTAATCAAAATTCTCCTGTAGGTACTATTTATGTAATGATTATGCATTTTCCTCAGAATTTGTATTAAATAATGATTAGATATTATGTATTGTGGGTTTTGTATTTGTAGTCAGTGTGTGTCCTTCACCTCCCAAACACAATACAAATAACTACTGATGTAGTATATAGTACAGTCTCTGTAATCTGACAACTTTATAGCTTGGTGTCACTAATCGCCATTAGAAAGAAAGAATATGGCTACAGATTTCAGCAGCAAATACTCCACATGTATAGGATGACATGACACTGGACACATACACCAATGGAAGAAGGCTCAGATAACTGGGGAGCCAGGAGCCATTGCCAAACAGAAACATAGGAGATAGCTCACAATATGCCTGTGACTTGAGAGCAACCAAAAACTATAAAATGTCTCATCAGATTACAGAGAGTATGTGGCTCATGTAATGATTTAAGAATCTGCATATTCACCTCACCGCCCCCAAGCATTTTGACACAGAATATAATTAGTGAAACCTGTCGATTTACATACGTGTGTGTGCTACAACAAACCGCTACTTTTCATTATGCATTCTATCCTCACCAGTTGTTGGTGCAAGTGTACGTCCTCTCCATCTATCACTGTTTAAATTTTTTGGTCAGTTTCTTGAGGATATCTAGAATACGTTCAAATTACATTTTCATCCGAGGACATACATAGTTCAAGTATCACATTTTAATAGACTTATTAACATTCTTTTCTCATTGCTCAAGACTTCTACCAGATTTACAACTTGATACAATCAATATATTGAATGAAAACACTTATGCATTTTGCCCACTCCGGGCTGTCAACCACTTCCTAAAGTATGCCTGTAAAAACTACACGATGCTAAGTAAATATTCATAAATAAAATGGTAAAGGGAAATCGGATACCTTTAGAGACCGGGATGGGCGGATAGGTGGTGGGACAAGAGGATAGAAGGGACAGTAACTTATTATTCATCCATTCCACACAAGCAAATATCTGAAAAGTCAATAGAGAAAGGGATTTGTAAAAGGTAATACATGATAACTTTAAATTATTATTATTATTTTTTAATAAAAACCTAGCTTTAATAAACATCATTCTGTTGATTCTAAAATGAATAGAATGAAGTCTTGTTTAGATAATGGACATTTTTAAAACATCATTTATACTAGCTACGATGTTATTGTTACAAGGTTCATCTGAATATGCAACATATTCAATCAACATACACAACACGTTATGAACAACAAAATCTTATTATATAACAGAAAAGAACTAAACAAATATGTATGTAATTTTCTTTTACTTCACCGGGATCAAGTAGTTTAATCACTACGCTATCACACTGGTACGCAAATGCGTCCACAGCCCGCAACACTGTAAATATCTATTAAAACCTTCTTACGGTCTTTTATAAATATTCTCCAGTCCTAAAAACTATAAATATTTCAAATAAATACCAACTCTTATTGTGCCACCAATCTTCTAATAAATGTAATATCAATAGAAAACGAGGATAAAATAGCAACTGCAAAAATTATATCTTCTCTAAGCTTAAATTGTCTAACAAAACTGTGTTCATCTGAAGCGACCTGCCACCTGCAAGGTAAGTATGTTTTTCTGTACCTGTCTGTACATGATTAGATAGAGAATATGAAGTAATATGTGTACAGCGCCGTTGAGGTGATTTTTCACAAAAACGGCCCTATACAAATCATGCAATTATTTTTAATAATAAACTACAACAGTAAAGTAAATAATAATAAACTACACATGTTAAGTACGTGTGATGCACCTATAAGTTTTAATAATAATTCATTGAGATGTAATGGGAATCGCGGTTAAGCAAAACCCCGTAAGGATAATGCCTTATCCTTAAAAAGAACCGGAATTAGGCCCCTGTCATTAAATATAGAAGAATTATTAGCATGTGTTATGTTAATTTAAAAAAAAAACGGTAATAGAATTAAATTTACCAAACAGTTAACGAAGACTTGTCAATTTCAACAAGTTCAAAGGCAAACCGAGACATGTGGAAGATAGTGCTGAGCCTGGCCTGGGTCAACATTAAACAGATTGTCTCAGCATGAAAGTCAAAGATATTTATATAATTATGATAACGGGGGGATTTCAATAGCAATGTCAGCATACAAACAAACACAGCTAAATAATTATTTGAATAATAAATTTGTTTTAGCGCTTAACTAAATGTTCCTTCTACATTGAGATAAATTTATACAATTTAGTGTAATCTAAATATTTACTATGAAACTCTAAAATAATCTGTAAATACTTATTAATAATGAACTTGGGATATCAATAACACAGTGTAAATAATGCCACAAAACTATTTATTTATACGAACCAATAACTTATTATAATATTTGAACATCGTCCATTTAAAATCCATTTGCTGATAAACCATATTTGGCAACTTTCCAGGAGCGATGGATTTTATAATTAATTTTTAGCAATAATTTTTAATTATCATTCATATATGACTAGTAGTTACCACCCCGGTTTTAAGACTATTTTTATCTTTTTGAAATATTTAAATATCTTATATTTTAAATTGATATTTTAAAGATCCATAGGTCTCGGTTTGAATTAAATTGCAAGCTGAAAATAGTTGCAGTCACATACAAATTCCAGACAGAAAAAAGCTGTGCACAATATAAAGACACAAGAGATAACAGAATCAGAATTTTTGCTATTTTCTGCTTTATAGGTAAAATGGGATTGAATAAGAAGCTCGATGATCCGGGAGGAACTAAACATCGAAGGAATGCTACTCTTCATAGAAAAGTTACGACTCACATTTTAAAAATGCCAGAAGGAGTGCTATTTCAGAGGGAAGATGTCCAGTGGGCCGCCCTAGACACAGGTGAGAGAAGCAACTCCAGAAGATATGAGAGGAGAGGCTGGACCTACTATGGATGGACGCTGTGGACACCCGGAGGCGCCATGTTGATGTCACAATCAATCTTTTGTGGTGTTCGAAACCAGTTTGAACACGTGGGCGCATGCCATCGCGTATACGTGCATTTTTATAAAGTTTTCTTATTTTAATTGTTTGGTGATCACTTTTTGAAAGTTGTTGAACACAGTTTTATTTAAGAAAAAAAAAAGAATAATTATTTTGTTTGGTGTTTTTTTGTTTTATTGACAATATTTTTATTCTTTGCATACCGTTATTTACGTACTATTTGATAGCGAAAAGCCCGTTCGCAATTTTGTGTTGGGAATTTTTGTGAGTGTATTGAATGTGATTTTATATTATATTGTTTCATATAAAGTTATACATATTTGTGTCGTGGAAGAAGACCCTGAGCCGTCTACATCTAAACGTAGAAGAGAAGAAG
>JAHDVE020012381.1:0-105813 GCA_022606495.2 Halesus radiatus | reverse complement strand
GGGCCATGTAGCGACAGTAATGGTAACTAAGTATGGAAATAAAATACATCTAGCATGTAATATAGATACAGTTTGTTTTGTTGTACACGATAGTTACTACAAAATATATTATCCATAAAATAGAAGAGTAAAAGTACATGATAATAGAAATGAACAATAAGACGCATACAAGATATACATATAATACATTTTAATTTTAGTCAAATTTCCAATATTTCTAGAGGATATATATGTATAATTTACACATTATTTACAATTAAGAGTTTTGTAAAAATCAAGAAGAAATTAAAACTTGTAATTACTGTTGGAGTTATTCATCAATTGTTTGAATTGTAATTTGAATTTTTTTTTTTTCTGTTTTGATTTTATACGGGAGGGCATTCAAAATTTTTACACCTTCATAGGCGTAATGAAGTTCAAAAGCAATAGTTTTTAATTTAGGGATTTCTAAGTTGCCCCGTGATTTTGGTCGGTTACTAATTTTTGGGAAAATTATTGAATTGAAATGTTTTTTGTGAATTTGTAACAATGTGTTATTCTTGAAGATTTTATTTAAACTGAGGACTCTAAAAAAGTTAAACAGCTGTGTATTTGGAAATATCGATGGTTTTCGTAGGATGACTTTCAAAATCAATCTCTGTATCTTATCAATAGGTAAGAGGTTACAATAAAACAACACATAATTTTAATCGAACATTTTGATTAAGCGCATCTCTAGCAAATACTCTTAAACGACAATATCTCCAGCTCTTGACATTTGATGACAAAATGCTACACTGGCGCCCTCTTGCGGCTCGAGTTGTATGAATAGTTTATTTTTAATAGATCTTCGGTGTAATGTATTCTTAATAAACTTAATAATAGAAAAAGAAAATAATAAATATGAGGTGACCTACATATTATTTTAATCCTTTTTGGCTCATGTACGAGTATAAAGCTACGCGTGTAATAAAAATCATAGACTTCAAAATAGTGTCAACATGCTATACTACCGACCTTATTAGTCGGGGCTATAGCTTACAGACTGTATTGCTGTTATAATTAATATTTTTATTTTGTTTGTCAACAATTTAGACAGTGCGCGAGCACGAAGGCTTTAAATGTTAATAAAATCCTACTAGCCTGTTTTTATAAAATATATCTACACGTGGAAAAAAATGAATAAAATCATATGTAGGTCAATTTAAAGAAAAAAAAATTGATTTTCGGTTTTGATTATTATTATTTTTTATATGAATACCGCACAAGAATTCCAATTGCTCCCAACCGTCTGTGGCCAGTGAGACTATGCCATCTCCATTTGGGGAATGTTGTGAGGCTGAAGGTATTAGGGAGGGGAAGGAGAAGGGTAAGAGGAAGGTGGGGAAATACCTGGCTATTCTGATCTGGTCTCCAAACACGTCAAAAAGCCATTTCAAGCAACGTTTCAATTCGGAATGGTGGTCTTTCACCAGGGCGATACTGAGAATATTCTCCACTCTGGAATGTGCGTAAATATACTGAATATTATTTTTTAATTAATTAATTGTCAAACAGCACAAATTAATTAAATAAAATTTGCTTGCGCACGCCGGGGTTTGAACCCGCGACCTTCGGATTCGTAGTGGACAGCCTTACCCCTCGACCATGTGTTTCTGTGAAATATATTTTATTAAAAATATATTTCACAGAAAATCTATTAAAATGTATGAAAAAAAAATCGTACAACTCGGGCAGCTAGAGGGCGCTTGTGTACCATGTAGCCATCTCAATGTATGGTAAATGTCAGGAGCTGTGCGTATTATTATATTTCTAAAGTATTTGTCTCTAGTAAGCCCATCTTCATCTTTCCACAAGTCTTAAACATGTTACGAAATACTTGAATTATGATATTAGGAATATTAAATCTGACAGTTGCCGTAGACGTTTATAACGGAGTAGTATTTATTGCATAAAGTCGTGACATATGACCCCCCTCAAAGAAAAGAAAGGCGTGCATTTAGAATGATCAAGAACAGTTAATTCGTGATGCTGTGTTTACGATAAGATCTCTGTTGCACAATTCGCCGGTTGAAAAAAACGTCTAGTATTAATCATCAGCTGTAAGGTCATGCATATAGAATTATGACCTGGTTTTAACGGTAGACATGACGTGTGTTTCTAATCTATATGGATTTTGGAAAGGTCATTCCATCGGAACAGATACTAATGATTAATTGCAATGATTTTCTGAGAACTAAAATATATTTATTATATGTTGTTTAATTGATTTGTGATTACTGCACAAGAGTCCCAACGGATCCCAACCGCCTGGAGGTAGTGAGACTATGGCATTCAAAATTGGTGTTGTAAGACTGAATGTTGTGGTCAGGAGAAGAAGATGGGAAAGAAGAACGTGGGGAAGTACCAGGCTACTCAGATAATGCAAAAAGTCCCGATAAACAACTTTTTTGTAGTTTGTCTAACGGGAGCTTGTTATTCATAACTTTCTCCTAAATTTACAGTTTAAATTAAGTTACACAATATATATATATATAAAATCAAAACATATATAACAAACTTAAAGCATAAACATTTCGTAAGAATCTTACTCAAAAATATTTCTGCACAAATTAAATAAAAACATAAAAGACAACAATAAATCGTACATAAAATAATATTTCCTTCTTATCTAATACACATAGTTTCTTTCAGGTAGCCAAGTTCACTCTGGAGCGTGACGCAAATAAACTATATATTATTTGAAATAAAAAAGAGAAATTATAAAAATTATCAAATAAAATTTTCTTGCACGTGCCGAGATTTGAACCCGCGATTCTCCGATATTCTCCTTTGATGAAGGATTAGGTTTATTTTTTTTCAATTGTCAGTTTATGCCACATGTTCTTAATGATGCTCAAGCAGGTGTGTTTTCTGGCCAATTAGGTGTTGGTTTCTCACGACTCTTTAATTGATTCCTTGATCTTAACTAAACATTAGATTTTTTAAATATTTATGTTCAATACGAAACAAAAAAATTCAGTTTTCACTTTACGTCTTTTTTACGATTTTTCTTTTGATTCCAAATGAAAACTTATCAATAAATCACAACGATATCCGATATATTGCTCATCTTTCATAATTTTGACGGCCTCCGTGGTTGAATGGTTACGATCCTTGGCTACGAATGCGGAGGACACGGGTTCAAATCCCAGCGTGCGCAAGTAAATTTTATTTCATTAAATTGTGCTATTTCACAATTTATTAATTGAAAATAATATGTAGTATATTTGCGGCACGTTCAAGAGTGGTAGATACTGTCAGTATCGCCCTGGTGAAAGACCACCATTCGGAATCGAAACGTTGCTTGAAATGACTTAAGCCGTGTTTGGTGACCAGATCTGAGTAGCAAGGTACTTCCCCACCTTTCTCTTCCCCATGTCCTCCCCTTCCTCAATACCTTCCACCTCACAACATACCCCATTTGGGAATGCCATTGTCACACTGGCTCCAGACGGTTGGGAGCAGCTGGGATCGTATCACATAAAAATTAAAATAAAATTTATTTGTGGCAGGAATAGTTTAACTTATTCTAGAAAAAAACTCGATTTTAAGTGTCTTTGGATGGTTTATCACCTTCTTAGAAGAAACATGTTAACATAAAATGATTTTTTTGTTGTGCACATGTTTTTTAAATATTGAAATTTGTAGCTAAAAATAACGTCTAGTTCTCCGAAGTGGTGATATAATTCCTAGGCATGTAATTTAGTGGTTTGTCTGCTATAACTAATGTTGAAGGTCACAATAAAACAAAAATACTTTTAAAAAGTGCACAACTTTTTCTCTCTGGATTTCCCTCAACATTAGCACGTGCTAGACTTTTGTACCGTGATGAAGGTTCGCTTCTACGACTCGTTCTTGTATTCGACAGCTCGGCTATGGAATGATTTTCCGGAAATGAAATTATTATCCTCAGGGCCTCCTGTGTGGAGGTAACTTAAAAAAACACCATTTAAATGACGCCTTATTTTTCTCCCTATAGATTCCTCTTCTGTTCAACATCAGATGTTGATTATCATCAAGAGAATCTTTACCCAATTAAAAATCGCTTTTAAAAATCAGAGCATCGTTAATTTCGTGATAAATAAATTTCATGCCACAAATAATTTCGTGATAAATAAACTTGATACCATTAATAATTTCGTGATAAATAAACCTAATGCCATAAATAATTTCGTAGTATGCGGAGATGAGAGGAGAGGCTTTCTTTCCTTGCTTTCCTCTGAGGAGGGGAAGGAGAAGGGGAAGAGGAAGTCCCCTTTCCTTTCCGGGGAGGGGAAGGAGAAGTTGATGATACCTTTACAAAATTTTGCGAAAATTTTCATGTCATATTCACTAGTACCTAGTATCAGTCACGTAGTTGTAGAATTCACGAAGTGCTGCGTCTTTTCCTGTTTAATCCTGTTTTAATTTCCCCCCTTTCATACACTGATTACTTTAGATTCAATAATGCAAATAACACTTACATAACTAATTTCGGCATTCTTTGACGAGGCTACCGCAAATCTGTGACATAATGTTAATGTTTATGTATGTGGAACACGAATATTTCACTTATTAGTAAATACTGTCGCCGATTTGCAAGCGATTACACAACTTGGTGTGAAAGAAAATGGGAAAATATTTAACGTCACGGACTTTTTTAATGTCACAATAATTGTGCGTAACTAGCCTCTTTGCTACTTATGAAGGTGTCAGCTTCTAATGAAAAAGACGAAATACCCATTGTATTGCAACACACTTTCGAAGATTTGAATACAAATTAGAAGCATTGTTTATCTAGTTCTCTTCACTTATTCCGAAAATGAGTTTTTTTTAATGGAGCAGAAGTGTGAAGGAACCCGTAGAAAGCTAATAAAGCTGTTATTATTTTTATACTTACACCATATTTTGTAGTACCAAATGTTTATTTATATAGTCATCAATAAATAAAAATACAAAATTTAATTAGCATTATCGACCGGCAATTTTTTAAAAAATTCTGGTTATTATTCTTTGTTTTTTTTTTCGTGTTTTACTAGACTGTAACACAGACTTACAAAATCGAGCAAACTAATATAGTTTTCAACTGGAAGTACGAAGAATCGAGTATATTCGACATAAAACTTGTCTAAATCGTATCCATTTCGTGAACCGGTTGATATTACATTATGTAAACTTGTTTTAAAACTGGCTGTTGAAAATTCTCATTGCGTTTTGGATAAATTCCGCTGTAATGGTAAACGAATCAGGCAATCATTTTTATAACCACGATGTTGCCAGTTTCCAAGTATGTCTCGAAAGCGTGCTTTCGTGGTTGTGGGATTTCTTGTTTGGGAAAGGTTTATTATACCGTTTTATAAAAATTAAGTAGGTGTGTACCTACATAACATTATTGACAGTGGTTTTATAAACCGGCCCGCCTTAGATTTCAAACTAAAGAATGTAACAAACTACAATGAAGCCCAATCGTATTTTTTTTACAGTAAATAGATGTTTTAACCTCTAGTGCCCCGAGATGCCTATCGGATACGCGAAATTTGTATCCATTGAACGCCGACGTATCCGATGGGCAACGTAATTTTTTTTCGTGTATATTTAGAACATAAGTAAATATTCCGGGGAAACTGATATGTATATACAATTTTTATAAATATATAAACATATTGTCCAGTAAGGCAGTGGTACAATTTAGCAAAAACCAAATAAGCTCGGTGTTTCAAAGGTTAGCGCTTATAAAAACGTTGTAATTATTAAATATAATTATTTAATATAAGTATTTGATACAATTATTTAAAAAAAAAAAAAGACAAATATTCATTGGTTACGAATAACCTGACAATATTTGAAAATCTCCTACTAACATCACAGTAAGCGGAAGATGTTGCTTGTATCGTAATGGAGGACTTAGCCAGCCGAGGAATTGAACTCACGATGCCTGGGTGAGACCCAAACGTGATGCCAACTCAGCCACTGATCGGTCAAATTTATTGGTTTTTTAAATATAATTATTTAACAATGATAGCGCTTATAATAGCATTAACATCATAATCGTACCGAGAGCACCCCCTGTCCCGATCCTATCTTCCTCTTCCTCTGCCCCCTTCCTTCTTAATTAAAATTTTCATTATCTTGTTAGCTTCATAAATAAAACATCTGTATTTAACCACTGTTAGCACAAGAAACTTTGTTGGCTTACCCTTTTTTAACCTTCCTTTTGTATACTGGTATATATATTTGTATTAAAAGCTGTTTGTTTCTTACAAATAAATAATTATTTATTTTAAAAAAATCAATAATTTGTTTGTGTATGAGCATGAAAACTGCATTTGAGGAAGGTATTTTGTTAATGTGAAAATTGCAGAGTCCCAAATGCCCCGAACTAGTGAGGAATGTATCAAAAAAAGTGTGAGATATCTGGTAAATTAGGTCGGGTTTCTAAACATGGCTAAAGCAATGTCAGTTTCAAGTATTTTCGATTGCGAATAGTGGTATCTATCAATCTGTTGATAATTACAAAAAATTCTCCTACTGGATTACTTCGTTAATGTTTGTACAATATTGCATTGTGTAGTTAATTGTGTTCTAATACGATATTAAATTTACTGCAAATCTCTTCAAATGAATTATTGCGTAATTAGATATTTACTTTCAGTTGATTCCTTTCTCACTTAAGTGCTTTAGTACCTAAGTGCCCAAATAAAAAAATAATTCTTCCAAATGACCTACATTACATTCAACTGAGTGAAAAACATTCACTTATTCACTGCATGCACCCGGTTGCATTTCATCTTTGGCATTAAAGCATGCAACGTTCATGATTGCAAAAACCGAAAGGAAACAAACATTCTTTCTTACTTTTTCAATCATATTCTGCTTTCAACTTACTTCACTTAAATTACACTGGCGTGATTGAGACATACTGTATACTGAGTACACGTAAGCAACGTATAAAGAATTAGTAAATAAATACATGTGTTAACTTTCTAATAGATACGACCCCTAAATCAAATTAGGGGTAATCTAAATATTTAAATTAATTAATTAGAAATGTACTTTGTTTACACCACTTTATAAATAAACATAAATATCTACATGTTTCGACAGAGATGCTGTCATCATCGGGAATATATGAATACAAATACGCCATAAAGTGAACACCAATCGTTTGAAGAAATTATAAATATACATATACAATTTTTATTTATTTTATATTTACTTTTACCTGGATTATAAAACTAGCGTAATATCGTGAACAATTACTGAACACAATACTAAAAGTGGTCAAGTCACAGTCCTTGTTTATTGGAAGATTGATACTGAGGATTCTTGTATGGACGCAAGCTCATAGTTACGTAGTTATGTGTATTTTTGTCATATTCTTAATAAAAATATTCCGACTAGCTACGCTGAAGGACTTCACTTTTAGTTTTGCAACGAACAGGGATTTTGACTTGGCCACTTTTCATTGTATGTTCATGATATGTGCAACCTAACCTCTATACGCCTTTAAAATATCTTATTTATTTATTTAATTTTATTTATTTATTTACGGATCAATCTCCAAATACACAAAACACATAATAAGAGCTACAGAAAAAGAACAGCACATACATAATACAAGAATGAAGCAATGACATAAAGAGGACAAAAATATAAATTTGAGAGAACATTTAAGTCAAAGCCTGAATATAGAGCCCATGATTTTAGACATTCTAAATGATAAATGGTAAAGCCCTACAAAAATCATTCAGACTGGTACTAAAAATTTTAAGGCCCTGACTTGAGTTAACAAATCTCGACATTCTGGACAGTGGAGAATGGTACTCATAATTAGTAGAGTGTTTAGGGTAAGAAATGAATTAATCTCTTCAAATTTAACTTCCGTTATAAATTTTCCTTGTGTTAATATTTATTTTAATTCATCTTTTATTTCTCCATTTTTATTGCTATTTTCAGATGCAGGAATAAACTCATATTTATTTTTTTAAATCTTCTCCTAACCTTAAAGACAAAATTTCTTTCTATATTCAACCAAATGACTTTTCCTAGTGAGACAGGCATGGAACAATCCATTCCAATTATATTTTACCAATATAAATAAATAAATATTTGTAAAGATTTTAAACGCGACAATTTTCTCGAGTTTACGAACAACCTGAAAACATTCTGATTCTGTGTTCATAAGAAAAATATGAAAATTGTTTTTACTTGAGTCGTTACGTGTAACTTACGTATGCAATAACTTGTTTTTGAGCAATCTACACAGTTAATATTTTTGGAACAAGGTTTTAAGCAATTTTTCGTACCGTTTTTAACACATTAAAAAACTAAAACACTAGTATTATGTAGTCCCTTGTACAAAGAACAAAACGTTAAATTTTTTTTGAACGCTATATTTACCAAATAGCTATTAAATCAAAGGATTTCATTCTTGTATCCGGTAGTTTTTGTATTAACTTATTTCAGGGCAATATTTAAAATCCTGTAACTGTAGCTCTATAAACTATTAAAAACCGTTATTTTTAAATCTCTCCAAATTATATTTAATGCTCATATAACAAAGAAAAAACGTACACGTAAAAATATTGAAACATCTGTGAAAACTATTAAATAAACTATGTCAAATCACAATGACAATTATTTTAAAACCTTTTTTTGTAGTATTATATGTTATTTAATAATGTAGTTCAAAAAATTATTTTTATTTTTTTGTTTGTTGGAAAACATAAAGAATTTAATACATAAACATATATTGTTAATATGAAGACTAGATTCAAGCCAAAGAGTTACAATAGAAGAGAAGAAATTATATTAAAATTTACTTACCGCAAACTAGAACGAATCCGAATACAGCCAAACTGATGCACTTAGAAGCCATTTTTTAATTATTGTTTTATTTCAACAAAAAAACTCTATCAAATAATATAATGTATAACAAAATGAAAGTCAGATTTTATACTGTGAAAACCGCCTGAGAATTTGTATTATGCGACAGTCTTTGGCCGTTCTGTAACGAACACTACTGGCTGTTGCAGCCCGGTTCAAACTTTACAAGTATTCGCCAAGGTAGCGGGTGGTCCTTGTAAATCTGACGCATAATTTTAACAGTGATTTTGTGCTTCAATTTGTAATCAATATTTCGTCATGTTTTTGTCAATAATTATTGCACATGGTAACTGGAGGTTTAAATTAATTAAACGGTTTGTTGTTTAATATATCTTGTTATAAATATTTATTGTCTCATTAGTGCTTTCGAAATGGGTATGTTAATTATGATGTATGCCGGTAAATAATACTAAAACTGTGTTAATGACGTGTTTGATTTTAACACGTTTTTCATTAGGCGGTTGATTGCTCGCTTTTAAAATGTAATCGAAAGTTGTAAGAATAATAAAACTACTTATGACGTTTTCGTTATTTAAATGGCTAATTGTACGCAATTGCGTAACTAAACCTCCTTCCTTCCTTCTGCTGAAGACGCTGATCGCATTGAAATGTCTCCAATTATTCAAATTCCTCTATACACATACTAAAGAAACAGTTAATATTTTACTAATTAAAGATAATAATTAACAAATCTCAGAATGAAGCTAGTAAAATTTTTAATTATTCATTATTTTTATTGAGATTTAAAAACCTTATTTTAAAATTTAATCATTGCAGAAAATAATACTAACATAACCTAAATGAAACATGAAAATGGAAAACAACGATAGAAAATAAAAAGATTTCAGTCGCATCTGGGACTCGAACCCAGGACCTCTGCGTATCCGGGGCAACCGCTTAACCAACATAGGTAATAAGACCAGTCCAATTTATGTCATCTATGACAATATCATATCTCAAATTCAAGATTTGTCAATATTGTTTTACATTTTTAATCCCATATTATTGGCAGCTATCTTTAAAAAATATATATTTTCTTTCGTTTTTTTTTCCGTTTTTATGTTTCATTTAGGTTATGTTAGTATTATTTTCTACAATGATGAAACATATTGCTCTACACAAACTAGATCCTTTCCCTTCCCCTCCTTCCCATCATCCTAACCTCATAGGGTAACCTTCTAACCTTTCTTCTTTTTTTTTATTGAATAATTTAAATACTTAAGTGAAAACCTATTTTTAGTTCATTTTTTAAATATATTTAACATTTGTAATAATTACTGTAAACTGTTGGTTTTCCAAACAAAATAAAATGAAACCGAAAAGACACAGAAAAGAAAAAGTTTACGGTAAAAGTTATCCGGGACTTCAAGGTCCCCAATGTTTCATTATGAGAGTTGTTAATAATCTTAAATAATCAAAAATATATTTGCAATTAGGTTTATAACCTTCAATAAAATATTTAAAAAAGTTTTTTTTTTTTTTTTGGTTATTTCCTGCAATACATTTATGTATTGAATATAAGAATTAAAATATATTAGTATTTATCGAAGGCAATAGAAAAAAATAGTTTTAGTAAATATAATATATTGCGGCAGTGAGAAAAATGGGTGCGGGGTTTCGCTTACCGTGTCATGATGCGTGGCATGGTCTGCCGTCTGCCGACACTAATGGACGTATCGCTTGTTTTAACCTTGTTTTCAGCACTTATACAAAATATTTGATCTACATATGCAGGTGTGTACTTATGTGTTATTATTATAATTATGTAATAAATTAATGTAATTAATTAATTTTCATCCGAATTAAAAATCACAATTTTTAAAATGTACATTGAGTACACAGCACCGGAGCTCGTATTATTTTCTAGCATCGTAAGGGAAATGTTAAGTTACTTATGCGAAAGAAGCGTGAAAGGATGGATCTGAAGCCACATCTAGCGACAGATAAAAACACATAATAGCCTACATTACACCCCAGCGTTCTTAGCACCCCTAGCGAAAACCGCCTTGAATGCAGCTATTTCCATTTGCGACTCTCGACAGTCATCTTGTTTGTTTGCTGTATCTAAATTCTAATTTATTAATATTTTATCTTGATCTAAATTGTTACACGTACTATTAAAATAAACTTTTTTTTAATTCGGGTAAGTCTGACTATTATTCCACAGAAATTCTACAAACGCCATAATACAAGATCTATACCAGTGTTTCTCAAGCATATTTGTGCCATGCCCCGCTTCAACGCTTCAAAAACCTCTATACTCCCCTCCCGAAAGTAAAAAAAAAAAAATTTCGCCGACAACGGGAAAAGTGCCGTTGGCGACAATTTTACTTGGTTCAAAATAAAAATAAAATGCTCTTAAAGTTCATGTTTAATGTTAACAATGGGAAGGCCATCATGCGTTTCATTAATTATGAACAATAAACACACGAATTAACTATAACTTCAACAGAAGTGGCGTGGAGTCCCAAATGATGTTAACCTATTACCAACCCTCATAAAAATGAATCATTAAAGAAAATAAAAATAAAATCGACTAATTTTTTATCACAATGTATTTTTCCACGATTTTGCAAAGGAACCTGTACGTTCATTTTTTCAGTTACCCACAATAATCATCAGAAGATGATAATAAAATGACAATATTAAATGCACAATTCATACCTACACTTGAAAAACTACCATAGTTTACCTTTGATCATGATCAATGAACGCCACTGCTCAATAGGTATTCAACCTAATTCTATAATTTATGTATCTCCTTCGTCTGTCTCAACATAGGACTTTTCCTAGTGAGACAGGCGTGGAACAATTCATTCCAATTATATTTTACCATTATAAATAAATAAAGTTTTAATAAGTATTTGTAAAGGTTTTAAACGCGACAACTTTTGGTACAAAATTAAAATAAAATGCTCTTAAAGTTCATAGTTTACCTTTGATCATGATCAATGAACGCCACTGCTCAATAGGTACGCATCGTGATGACGTTTGAGCTAGTGTTGCTACCGTTTTTTTTTCTCGGAAAGGGTTGCAAAATAAATAAAAAATGACAAACGCGATTTCTTAATAAAAAAATGTTTCAAATATTATTAAATTTTCAAATTTGGAATAATTTATTGAAGCTTGTAAACCTCTTTTTAATTCGTTTTTAATAAATGATGATTAATTTATTTGTAAGAAACAAACAGCTTTTAATACAAATATATATACAAAGGAAGTTTTAGAAAAGGTAAGCCTACAAAGTTTCTTGTACTAACAGTGGTTAAAAACAGATGTTTTTATTTATAAAGCTAACAAGATAAAGAAAAAAAAACAAAATAAGAAGGAAGAGGAAGATAGGATCGGGACAGGAGGTGATCTCGATACATTTTATACTCGTGCATCAATAATATTAACAAATCTCAAAACGAAACATGAAACCGAATTATTATTAATTGTTTTTGTGTTTATTCGTAGAACTGATTTTTTTTTTAAATTATGTAAATCAAATTTAATAATGTTATTATTAAGTACTGCAAGTATTTTTAGTTTTTATTATTGTGACAGCCGTTTCGGTGTTTAAGGCCGCTTTCAAACTGTGGTTAATACACTTTGTGACGACTTATTTATATGATTTCATTTACTCCCACTCCTTTTCAATTTGGTCGGGTAATGATTTATTATCGGTAAAACCGATTTAGTTAGAGAACAATTAAAAATGTGAATTCTGTAAGGTTTTCACATCTTTAATGTGTTTTCTTTAATTAATGATTTGTGCATTGCCCCCACAAATATTCAAATCGTAGACCATTAGGGCATGCGCCCCACGTTGAGAAACGCTGGTCTATACTGTATATTCCTAAAGAACGTTATAATTCTAATATTTGAAACCAATGAACTGCCTTGGAGCATGGTATTATAGAACAACGCTCATTAAAGAAACGTCTTATTCGGAATAGTGTAATAATTAACAGCAATAATGTAATTTTTATCACCGGAAACATCCATTATGTATAAGAACGATGATTTCTTTTATTGTTATAATTTATTTTATGTTTTCCTTACATAAGGAACTAAATTACTCGTCACTAATTCGAGGTTTTATACTAGTTCATTAAATGCTCTTTTTAAATATTAAATGTTGTAGGGTTTCATTATTTTTCTCGATGAAATGGTTTAGACAGCCTTGAAGTGTCCATCATCAGAGAAGAAGTGTTGAAAAATGCAATCTAGTCTTTAGCCTGCAAGCAAACCGGGGATTTTCAATTTTGGGAGGCGGGTATGGGGTCGCTCCGGGAACCGTCCATTGGATAACCAACACCTCTGCCATAGGTCTCCCCAAGTAGTTCGCTGCGTTTGGTGACTTAGCGGGAGTTCCCGGGTTCCAGGTCTTGGCTGTGGATGCCCACCAGCTGCGTTGTGGGACGGTTGAGGGGGACCCCTTGACCTCTCCAGCCGGACTTTCTCGACTGATTTTGATACTTACACCGCAATGAGAGAGATGAATTGATACATTGTCACCCCTAGACACACTGAATCCCGGATTCCTACCCACCTCTCATACCCTTTTCTTTCCTCAGATCTTCCTCTCTTTACTTTCCCTAAAAATACCCTCCACACAGCCTCCCATAAGTGACATCTGCCCTGAGGTAATAATAATTTTCTTCAGGTCCTCCTGTGTGGGTTAGCGTAAAATAAGGAACAACATTTCAGAATCATTTAGTGATTAGACTTGAATTGAGAAGTACTTAAAAAAATCCTTGCTGATCCCCTCCCCACTCCACTCTCTCTAACTTCACAATATACTCAAAATCGGGGATGATGTAGCCTTACGAAGCTCAGGCAGTTTGGACTCTTGTGCGGTATTTGCATAAATAGAATTCATTTATAATATATCAGTTCTCAATATTTGAGAAGTAAAGCGGGTCTGACGGTCTATTGGACGGTCCAGAGTTCAAATCCCACTCGTCGCAACAATTTCTTTTCATCATTAATTTACAACATGACAGACCAAGCGCCACTCCTGAGTGAGCGCTGGGCCCGAGCTCACTCAGGACCACGCCCGACATTACCGTTACTTTATTTTAATTATATTCTATAATATATTATGTTACTCCTGCATTATTTTTTATTATTATGCTATTATTGTATTGTTCTTTTTTTAAAATTTTATTTGATTTTCTTCGTGTCTATATGTATAACTATATGGGACGTGTAGGATTCAACCAACGTCCCCACATCCTGGAATAAAAAAATATTATTTTCATAATTATTAAAATTGTTTTAATCATAGATACTAATAGAAACAAAGAGAGATACGGTATAAAAGCGTGCCGTATATCGCCAAGCTACGATCAAACTGCACGGACTATCAAAGCGGCTATGCAATGAAAGTATCGTTTGGTGTGATGGTGAAAACAATGACCACTGTTTGTAGATGCGATTTGCAACGGTATCGGTGAACTATATTGGCAAAACTTTTGTGCGCACGGTTTCATACTAATATCAACTCATGGCCCATTTCCCATGTTTCTATTCACATATCATTTTAATATTTAAATCAATGAAAATATATTATAACAGTTAATTTATTATCCAATTTCTTCAAACGATTGTTATTCACTTTGTATCATCATTATTAATAAATTAATTAAATAATATACTTTGTATTCACCACTTTATTAATACTCATATATCTACAAGTTTCGAAACCGATGCTTTCTTCATCAGGAGTATAAATAATAAATAATAAAGTGTTGAATACAAAGTACTCGTATATTATTTAATTCATTCATAAATAATGATGCCACAAAGTGAATACCAATCTTTTGAAGAAATTATAAAGAATATCGTTTAAATCATTTATTAATTTATTTCTGTTCACCTGGTAGACGCAGCTTTGCTTAACACCAGGTCGAGCATTTCATGCTGTGTCTTAAGCCTTTCACCGTACAGTACAAGAATCGACATTTCCATAGCGTTTCTCTTACCTCCTCGCGTAGCTGCGCTCCTGGTACTGATACGGTACACTTGTATGGGGGATTCCTTCATCTTTTCTATCTCTTTCCTAGTTGATTCTTGATTCAACAATTACTGTTCCGATAAAATTACTGTAACGGCCCTCCTTAACAGAGAGGAAAATCATGTAAAATTATTGCGCAAAATATGATTTAATCGAAAATTTCAGCAATAAATCACAAAAATATATACTCGTATATGAAAAATACATTTTTCTATTGATTTCTGTGATCGAATTTCAAATTTATAATTGATAAATGCCCTATGATGGTCATCATCGCCAGCTAAATTAGGTGTATCTATTACACGGTGTCCGGAAACTCGTCGTATATATTGAAGTACAACTTTTTTTAATTTGAGCTGTAATTTTTGAGTAAATCGCGTCCAAAGTTGCATTTTTTTTTTAAATGTGAAATTATTAAAAAAATGGGCTCGTGGGATTTTTTACACCTCTTTATTGTCTTTTAAAATACGTCGAAGCGTAAACCCGGGTATAATTAAAAAAAAAGAAAAATTATTTAAAAAATAATTTATAAAATGGTTGGAAAAAAACGTGTTTTTGGGTTTTCTATGTTTAAGTATTTATTTATTATTTTGGAACATTATCATGCTTCTAAAATTAATATTGGGAAGTGCACCCCACTGTAGAATTTGGCAGCCATCTCTGGTCGGAGCCCCAAAATATTTGAAAAAAAAACCCTCGACTCTGTTCAGAAACGGACGGTCCGTTTGACAGATTCGCCTATTTTAACAAACGAACTGCAATCTTTGGAGCACAGACATCGGGTGGGAATTCTGTCCTTGTTTTGCCGGTATTTTAATGGAAGATCCCTTCGGCACGACACCGGTGCACAGTCGGGAACCACGCCAAACGCGCGCCCAATATTTGCACACGGTTGATATTTGTCACATGAGAAAGGGTCGCTTCTACGAATGATCTGCCGGCCTCTGTGTTTCCTCTCTCCCACAACATGGATCTCTTCAAAACCCAGGTTCACTCCTTCCTATCCTCTAAAAGACCTTCCACACAGCATCCCCAAAGATGATATAGTCCTTGACGGAAATTATTTCCATCATGGCCTCTTGTGTGGAGTTATTATAATAAAAAAATAAAAATGCTTAAGTGTTTAAGAATCCTCTAAAAAATATTCACACGATGCATTGTTTTTTGTTTAGTTATCACTTGATAGAGATTCTAAATAATTAAATTCCACTTAATGTGATGGTAGTAGGAGATTTTCAAATATTGTCAGGTTATTCGTAACCAGGGAATATTTGTCTTTCTTTAAAAAAAAAAACATATAGAAAGAGAAGAAAATACAAATTAAAAAAAAAACAAATAAAGCAAGTTATGTATGCTATGTGATGTAGAATCCCAAGCGTCACGCTTATATAACTAGTTGTTACGCACCGTGTTTATTGAGACGTTAAGGTACTTTGCGAATATAAATTTGAAATTATATTTAATCAACGTAATAATTTAAGAAAAAAAACACGCCAATTGATTTTTTTTTAGGATTTATTAAATGACATTTTGCGTAATGCTTTTACATAAATTTACCTACGTCATTGAGATAGTGGCCAAGTACCTCAACAAGCACGACTTTGACCTGATCTGCCGGGTGCATCAGGTGGTAGAGGACGGGTATGATTTCTTTGCCAAGAAGCAACTGGCACTGCAGAGAATTCGATAATGCAGGAGCAATGATGTCAGTGGACTACACGATGAAGTGCTCCTCCGGATCCTGAAGCCGGCTGACAAGCGCCTGGCGTACGTGCAGACGAACATCAATCCGACCCCTCACGCCACCAGGGGCGTAACCAAGACAAAGAAGATTTTGAGGCCCTCTGGATAAATCCCACCGGCCACCATCCTCCCCCGCCGCTCCACCCTTTTAAGAGTGTTCTGTGTTATTTATCCTAAAAATATGGATAATAATTCTTTGTCTTAGCTTAAATACATTCTTGAATATAATGGAAACAGTCACTCTATCATTTGTATTATCGTCTTGCAATATTAAATACATTCTTGAATATAATGGAAACAATCACTCTATCATTTGTATTGGCGTCTTGCAATATTAAATACATTCTTGAATATAATGGAAACAATCAATCTATCATTTGTATTAGCGTTTTGCAATATTAAATACATTCTTGAATATAATGGAAAAATCACTCTATCATTTGTATTAGCGTCTTGTAATATTAAATACATTCTTGAATATAATTTAACTTCATCTCTATATGGTCTATAAATAATGTGTAATGATGGCCTGTCCAAAAAAAAAAAAAATAAATAAATAATAATAAATTCATAGAATAGACGTAATATAAGAATAGGAAGTAATATTTGTACAGCGCCCCTGAGGTGATTTCTCACAAAAGCGGCGCTATAAAAATTATCCGATTATTATTATTATTATTATTACTAAGGAGGGCCGTTAATTAAATTTCAAACTGCGGAATAAGACAAATACGTTAGTGTAATATCATTGCTTAATATTAATTTGCTCGCGTATTGATCCGTGGATAGAACCGACGAATAATGTGACCCAATTGTGTAGTTAACTTACGAAGTGAATGGTTATTCTTACTATTAATTTACTTGCGTGTATCGTATTATAACGGCCCTCTACACTAGCGACAAAATTCCTATAAAAGTGTTACGAATTTTAACGGCTGTTCTTCCGAACTTTTCGAATGGTCAATCTCGGGCACCAATCAGCCAAATGTTTTATTAAGCATTTGTTCTGTTTGCCTGCTTCTAAGCATTTTTATTCTAAATTGTCTATGGAGGTGCCCGTCCACTTTCGTAGACTATGTAATAGTGCCCGCCCACTTTCAGAGAAAATAAAATAGTGCCCGCCTACTTTCATTTTCCTAATAACCCGTAAAGAATTTACAGATTAATAATTTATGGTATTGCTTGAGTTAGCAACCTGGTGCTGACTCTGAGTCATCTTAACAAATTAACTATCAAGCCGTTTCTCCGCAGGTACAGACAGAGAGGAAAAACTGCCACACAACTCACATTCATACATACTCTTCTAATATTTTGACTGTTGACATAGCCCAGCTCAAGTATTTGATTTTCTTGATAAACGCGATATTCTGAAAACGCTTTGTTTCCTACCTGACAGCGTAAAGCATGGAATTGAGGAAAGTGGAAACAACTTGAAGTCTTCATCCATCAATGGAGAGAAATGGACAGATAAAATAAAATATATTTAATATGTTATTAACTATTTGCTGCGCCCTCTTCGGGCTGCATTTACGAGTTTCGTCGTCGGCTCATAGAGCTGAGTGATACGCAACTCAATCTTACAAACATATATACTATAATATTTGTTTTTCTTATCTCTTCTCAAGAACGTTATACTTCATTAGTATACTTTTTTCTAGATATATTATATTACCATGCTATGTCAATACTATCATTTTTCCGTTCTATTTTTTGTACAATGGCACTTAATATGAACTAAACTTGTCAATTTGACAGTCCTAAAACGGGATTTGTTCCCAGTTGGACAGTCGAAGCTTTGTTACATTTTGGTGTTTAATAATGTGTATTAAAATAAATAATAATAATAATAGTTGGATGATTTGTATAGGGCCGTTTTTGTGAAAAATCACCTCAAGGGCGCTGTACAAATATTTCTTAACTTATTATGTACAAACAGATACAGAAAAACATACTAACCTGGCAGGTCGCTTCAGATGAACACAGTTTTAGAAAAAATTATTTATAGAGATGATAGTTTTACATGGTTATTTGTTTCTCCTTTTCTATTGATGTTACATTTATTAGATGATTGGTGGCACAAGAAGAGGTGGTATTTATTGAATTATTGGTATTAATTCTTAGGACTGGAAAGCATTCATAAAATGAATTTTAGGACTCGAAAATATCTATAAAATTACCTTAAAAAGCGTAAGAAGCTTTTAATAAATATTAACGTTTTTTAAAAATTTATTTTACACTTTGGTTATTTACAGTGTTGCGGGCTGTGGACGCATTTGCGCACCGATGCGTGAATTTTTAATTTAGTTTGATTATTTTATTTTTTTATTTAATGACTTTAGGTAAGTACTAACCGGCTAGCCTAGGTAAGCAATTTACAGGTGAATTTCTTCAATTTATGGATTCGATTGTCTGAAAAGATGTGTTTTAAGTTTAGTTCTGAATTCTGTTGAGTCTTTGATAATTCATGCGGCAGTTCATTCCAGGCTTTAGGTCCTGACACTCCGAAAGCACGATCACCGAACTTAGTATTAGGTGTGCGCTTTGGTTCCTTCAGCCTCCCGATAGCTGATGACGCTGCTGACCTAAGGGTGGACTGCCGTGAGTTAATAAATAACATTAAAAAAATACAATAAAAAAAATAATATGAAGTTAACGAATAATGTCACAGTCAACAACATGCAACAATGAAAATTTTTCTTTTTGTACTTTAGGTGCGGCCTACTGACTTAACTGTTCGACCTGATGCTGTTTTCATTGGTGCTTTCGCCTATTTGGTGGAATTTGCATCAGATTACATAATGATCGTAATAATCACATGATTGCTTTCGTCAATGCGTTGACAATGCATTGTGACAAACAACAGTCTCATGTTATGTTGATTACTGCAATCATGTTCTATAATGATTCGGTTTAGTTTACAATAGTAATGCTACAGCCATTGTTTATAAATCATTTGTCATTAAATCAGCGAAAAAAATTCTTATTCCAGAACACGGATTCTATTACACATGCAAGTTATTTATTTGTAAGAAACAAGCTGCTTTTAATACAAATATAGGAGTATATATATACAAAGGAAGTTTAGAAAAAGGTAAGCCAACAAAGTTTCTTGTACTAACAGTGGTTAAATACAGATGTTCTTATTTATGAGGATAACAAGATAAAGAAAAAAAAAACAAAATAAGAAGGAAGAGGAAGATAGGATCGGGACAGGAGATGCTCTCGATACATTTTATAATCTTGCATCAATTTGTGATCATATATTTTATTTTATAGTAATACCGCACAAGAGTCTCGACTGCTCCCAACCGTCTGGAGCCAGTACGACTTTGGCATCCCCAATTGGGAAATGTTGCGAGGCTGAAGGAATTGGGAAGGGGAAGGAGAAGGAGGAGAGGAATTTGAGGAAATACCTGATCTGGCCACCAAACACGGTTAAAAGTCATTTCAAGCAACGCTTCAATTCGCAATTGTGGTCTTTCACTAGGGCGACACTGAGTGTATCTTCCACTCTGGAACGTGCGCAAATATACTATATATTAGTTTTAAATGAATTAATTGTGAAACAGCACAAATTAATGAAATAAAATTTACTTGCGCACGCCCGGATTTGAACCTGCGACCTTCGGATTCGTAGTCGAGAGCCTTACCCCTCGGCCATCAAATTTACGTATTACTTCGGTTCTTTATTTTGAAAGAGTGTTGCGAAGAATTAAATAAAAATTATTTTATTTACAAATACTTAATTAAATTTTAAAAATAATTGTGGTATTTGAAATTATCTTTTCTATGAGGTACTTACTACTGCAATCTGTTTTTACCGCTTTTAATGATGGCATTTTTTTTATTAATTGCTTTATAATGACGTGAACTGCTGACAATAAAGATCACCCATTTAAAAAAATAATTTTAAAAAATGCCGTTGGCAATGAATTTAAAGGTTTGTGATAAATCCTCGAATTATTTTTAATAATTATATTGTTTAGATATCGTGAAAATATTAAGAATGAGTGCATACAATTTTTTTTAAATGTATTTATTAGCGTTATATATGGATTATTAGTTCTTTATATATCTCCAGAAGCTCGAGTAAATTTAAACAAAGACCTTCCTTTCTATACATAACACAGTACAATTATAAAACATATCGTAACATAATAACATTATTAAACATATCGTAATGTAATAACATTATTAAACATATCGTAATATAATAACATTATTAAACATATCGTAATATAATAACATTATTAAACATATCGTAATATAATAACATTATTAAACATATCGTAATATAATACATTATTAAATATATCGTAACATAATAACATTATTAAACATATCGTTATATAATAATATTATTAAAAACATCATAACATAATAACATTATTAAACATATCGTAACATAATAACATTAATCCAGAGTGGAAGATACTCTCAGTATCGCCCTGGTGAAATACCACCATTGAGAATTGAAACGTTGCTTGAAATGGCTTTTAGGCGTATTTGGTGACCAGATCTGAATAACCAGATATTTCCCCACCTTCCTCTTCTTCTTCCCTTCCCCTATACCTTCAGCCCCACAACATGAACCAATTGGGGATGCTATAGTCCCACTGGCTCCAGATGGTTGGGAGCAGTTGAGACTCTTGTGCGGTATTCATATAAAAAAATACTACTTTACATTCATATTCTCATTCCCCTCCTAAATACCTTCAGCCACACAACATTCCCCAATTGGGGATGCCATAGTCTCACTGGCTCCAGACGGTTGGGAGCAGTTGGGACTCTTGTGGGGTATTCATATAAAAAAAAAAAAATTATTAAACATATCGTAACATAATACCATTATTAAATGTATCGTAATATAATAACATCATTAAACATATCGAAACATAATCACATTATTTAACATATCGTAACATAATACCATTATTAAACATATCGTAACACAATAACATTATTTAACATATTGTAACATTATAACATTATTAAAAATTATCGGAATGTAGAATTATTTGCGATTTAACATGTTCATTTAAGATTGTTAATTCAATGTTTTATACCCCTGAACTGCTTTATTTGATTGCTTTTCATGTACCTGTTAGGACAAGACAGTACCTACCATTTTATTGTGACAATTCAACTTCAGCATCGCAATATTATTCCCCTTTGTGACAGATTCAACATCTGTGGAACAAATACTTGGATGCTGTTGACATATTTGGTAGATCAATGTTACAGTATAAGTATGCATTAGTAGAGTTTTTTTCATCGAGTAGCGTTAGCTTATTAGAAACTATATAACTTCTTTTTATATTACCTATTATAATATATATGTACAGTTTCAATATTATTTGTAAATTTCCATGTAAAATCAAGTAATGGGCGTAAATAAATAAGTAAATAAACATGATTTATTAAAAAAAAACTTTTTTTAAAGATGGGATTTTCGAAGATTTGTAGAGTTTTTGTAACAATTATGTGCCATATAAAATTTTAAATCAGGACATGATTTAGTTCATATACGATAAGCGGATATCCCTCAAAATGTACTGCTGGAGAAAATGTTCAGGTTCACATGAACATACAGAGGCATTAATATTTCCATTCTGGAAGATCTAGGCATCCACGATAGGCTGCCAACTGCCTACCATCTGAAACTGTATCCTGAAATATTTTGAACACGTTGGTCGCCAAACTTGGAACTCGAACCTGGAAAAACTCAAAGTGGAAGGCAAGAGAATCAAAGGAAGATCATCTATGCGATGCAGTGATAAAAAATAACTGGCGTCCGGAACGTCGGTGTCCGCAGCTCTCCTGCTAATGAAGAATCGACTAAAGAAGCAGAAGTTAGACAACTTATTTAACTGAACAAATGCCAAAATGTCCATGTGATATTTATGACTATGTAGTTTTGCGATCGTTACCTTTTTATTTTCTGGGTCTTTTTCTATTTTTTTTTCACTGAGATTTTCTGAGGTTTATGTGCTTCAATAAAATATTCTAATAAATTGAATTATTATGGTTTTAAATCATCAATCTTGATGTTAAGGCAGGTTTCATAAATTCTTTTTTCTGTTTTCATTGTTGTGTACTCTGTTTAAGCTTTGACATTCTTGCGTGGTTTTCACTTTATACGTAACCAAGTAATTACGGACATATCTTAATGTGCAGGAAACCGACGTTGGTCCACCAGTTTCCCAACTGCGCATTCCTGCCTTGTATACTTAGCGAATCTGATGATAAGTATTATTGTAATGTGAACAATAATACAATAATAGTACTGATTATGTAAAAAGCTAGCGATTGCTGTCACTTTTCTCTGCGATTTGGCCATATTGCGGTTTTACGCGTGAAATTCCAAGGTTTGAAGTTGTTTGTTTCAAGAAATGTTTGTTTTTTTGTTTCCACATCGATAGTTTCCACAAGGTAGCCACATTGGAAAGTGTCGATGATGAACTGGATATGTGAATTTATGAAACCTGCCTTAACATCAAGATTGATGATTTAAAACCATAATAATTCAATTTATTAGAATATTTTATTGAAGCACATAAACCTCAGAAAATCTCAGTGAAAAAAAAATAGAAAAAGACCCAGAAAATAAAAAGGTAACGATCGCAACCGGGACACGAACCCGGGACCTATGTCTTATTTGAGGACAATATTTCATAATTCTTAAATTGAAATATGAGATTGGTAAAAACGACGGAAAATAATAAAGTATCAATAGCTCAGTTGGAGAACGTGGTTCCGGTAATACAGAGGATCGAGGTTCGTTTCCCAGTTGGGACCGTTACCTTTGTTCTGGTTTCTTTTCTGTTTCATATTTCATTGAGGTTTGTTAATATCATCTTAAGTGATTCCATAAATAATTGATAGGTACAAGGAAGATGGCCCATGAGCTAGTATTAGCACGAAACCACGTGCACGACGCGTGTCGCCAACATTTTTCACTCATACAACTTCAAATCGCATCTCGGCACAGCGGCACCCCGTCTTGTATAGCTACCTGACTAATTTACATTTGTATAGCAAAACTAAAACATTAAAACAAAACTAATCAATACTTGTACCACATTTAACACATCCACGTGAACACCTCAGCACAGGTTCTCCTAGTGTGGTGGTCACGACACATATAACACTCTATTCACAGTATCACCTCTTCAAAAGCTCATAAAAGTTTATACAAACAAAGGCATAACATTCCACCCTTTTATCGGTCTCAAAATTCTTTCAGTAATTGGTACAATATAATATTCCAGCACATTAATAACCCTATATATAATACAAATAGACTAGAGCACACTTACAATACTCGTCTCAATTTTAATGAAGGATTAGTGGTTCCTAAGCATACAAACAAATACGGACAAAGAACTTTAGATCACATGATTCCTAGGTGTTTAAATATGTTACCCGCTGAAATTATTTTTTTATTAAAACTAAAAAATTAATAAACACATTGAAAGCTTGGCTATCCGAGAAAAACTGTTTGTATTAGAAATAAGGAAATATTATGTCAAGTTCGATTTATTGTCACTTATGTTTTTATTTGTATTTGTTTAAATATTTTTGTAGACATATTTTTGAGTAAGATTCTTGATAAATATTTATGCTTTAAGTTTGTTACATATGTTTTTTTAATGTTATTTTTTTTATATATACACTCGTATATACATTTTGTAACCTAAAATGTAAATTTAGGATAAGTTTTCGCATTGTTTTTTTTTGTTGTAAAATGATAATAAAAAAAATGCCTTACACTCCACATTATAAAACACCATACAGAGCACCTTTATTATACTTAAAAAAAATATATATATATATATTATGTAAAATGGTACTGTGTAGTATATAGATATAAATAAATTTAATAAATAAATACAAAAATGCAGAATTTTCAACTTTGATAGTATAGTTTTGATAGAACGCTTCCATGCCGTATCTCCCTTTGTTTCTGTTATCATTTAATCCGAAAAAATCTTTGAGTTATAGATGTAAATTTGAAGGGCGTTTCTGTGGGTGAAAGGAAAAAAAAGTTAGGTAGAATTCGTTTACAGATTTAGAGAACAATGGAAAGTGTGGCACTGTGTCATTGCTGCCTTCCCATATAGAGACACAATCTATTTTATGATGTGATTTATGAATTGTATGGTACGAGTCTATTTCTATCACTTAAGTATGTATATCGCATAATAATTTATATCTCATAATTATGGACCGCACACGAAGATTTTAACTTTATTGACAAATTTATTGGTATATGAAATATACTCGTATACCTATGAAAAATTTGTACGAGACTTTTTATTAGGAATCCGCCTTCAATTTGGGAGGCGGGTTTGGGTACCGCCGCCCAGGAAAGCTAATCCGGTTCTTTTTAAGGAAGATTCTTAATATTTTTTCCTTAAGCTTAAAGACTTCTCGGTTAACTGCGGAATTCCGGAGAGACATAGTAAAAAAATCCTAAACATATTGTTAAGAAATGATTTTAAAACACAAATTGATGAAATATCTTCAGGTGACACGAGGTTTTGAGGCAAAACTTTTTAAAACAATTGCATTATATTATAATGCATTTTAATACATTTTTGTTTTATTTTTAAATTGTTTAAATATGCCTTTTAATGAAGAATTACGTTGTGTCAAAGTACTTACTTCACTAGATAGTAATGACCTTTTTTATTGTCACTACTCCTAAAAATGACATTTGCCGACTGCATTTGTATTTCCATTTATATTAATTGCTAATAATGTTTAAAATTGATAAGAACGTAGTTGGTAAAATGGTAACTTACTTAACACTGAGTTTTTCTCTTGTTAAAACTACGAATGTCATTCGCTGAATGACAGCTGACAGCTGTCACCTGAGAGAACCGGAACCGCAGTTAAGCAAGATGTCTTTAAGCCTAAGGAAAAGGATAAGGAATCTTCCTTAAAAAGAATGGGAATAGGACACCAGGAACCATTTATTGAATAAGCAACACCCATGCCACGGGTCTGATGACTATTCAAGACAGCGTTGTCATAGATTACTCAATATTCCTACTTGCAGGAGCAACATGTCAATGATTCCAAGGGAGGAGAGTTTCAAAAGGGAAATCCTACTGATTCTTGAAAGCGTCGTGAGTCTTATGCATTCCCTATAAATATTTAACTCACTTCACGTTCTGTTCAACAACGCCTACCGCTCAATGTTCTTTCCAGACACTGCAATGCTTCCAACATGCTCACGGAGGGACGAGTTTCTGGCTATGCGACCCTCATAAGAACCCGGGTGGCAGGATTTAGGGAGAGGGTAAATAACCCCGGAAATGTCCTCATAATTGAATCCCGCCAGAGTCTAGTTTTCAGTATAGAAGCAAGATGAAGAAATATATTGGCTCCATCAATCTCATATGCAATAGTTCACTAACGTCTATTATGTTATCTCTCCATTTCCATGTTATTTGTATATACTTTATGGGATGTGTGGGATTGCACTACCCTCCCCACATTCCGGAATAATATATATTTATTAACACTTCATTATGTTAATATATAGAATTACATAAAATGAATATGCGGGCTCCAGGCTTTTCCAACATATTCGTTGTGGGAAATAAGATTATTACAGCAGTTCCTACATGGTTTATTACCGGGTGTATTAAATAAGTAGGTTATTAATTATTAATTGATAAACTAAAGTTTTTAAGACAAGATTTTTGTGCATAGCGCAAAGGGTAACAATTATTTTTATAAACAGTAATTATTAGCCTTAAACACTCTCCAAATTGAAAAAACCTTCCGAGAAAAATATCAGATATCAGAAGGGTGCAGGTTCGAGTCCTGTCGGCGACATTTATCTTTTCTCGGAAGGTTTTTTCAATTTGGATGAGTGTTTAAGGTTATTAATTGTTTAATAGGTCATTTAATAAATAAGTGTATTATTAATTGTTTTGGTGCCCACTAATTAAGTAAGTAGGATATTAATTATTTAATTGGTAATTTATTAAATGAGTGTATTATTAATTGTTTAATAGGCCATTAATTAAATGAGTAGATTATTAATTGTTCAATATGTCATTTATTAAATAAGTAGGTTATTAATAGTATAATAGGTCATTTATTAAATAAGGAAGTTCTTAATTGTTTAATAGGTCATTTATTAAATAAGTAGATTATTAATTGATTAATTGGCCATTTATTAAATAAGTAGGCAATTAATTTTATAAAAGGTCAATTACTAAATAGGTAGGATACTAATTGTATAATAGGTCATTTATTAAAGACGTAGGATACTCATTGTTCATTAGGTGATTTATTAAATAAGTAGGTTCTTAATTGTTTAATAGGTCATTTATTAAATTATTAGGTTCTTAATTGTTTAATATGTCATTTATTAAATAAGTAGATTATTAATTGATTAATTGGCCATTTATTAAATAAGTAGGCAATTAATTGTATAAAAGGTCAATTACTAAATAAGTAGGATACTAATTGTATAATAGGCCATTTATTAAAGAAGTAGGATACTCATTGTTTATTAGGTGATTTATTAAATAAGTAGGTTCTTAATTGTTTAATAGGTCATTTATTAAATTATTAGGTTCTTAATTGTTTAATAGGTCATTTATTAAATAAGTAGATTATTAATTGATTAATTGGCCATTTATTAAAGAAGTAGGCAATTAATTGTATAATAGGTCATTTATTTAAAAAGTAGGGTACTAATTGTTTAATAGGTCATTTATTAAATAAGTAGGATACTAATTGTTTAATAGGTCATTAATTTAATTAATTGTTTAATAGGTCATTTATTAAGTTAAATACCAACATGAACATCCAAGATGGCCCTGTAAAATAAAAACGATATTTTAGCAAAATACAAGGAGAGTGGTATACAGTGCATAGTTCCAGGCTACATTCGGTACAACCTTCTTGAATTTATCCAAAAGTTGAATTTGTAAGTCACAAATACTTGATGAACCTGCTTGATTCTGTGCGGTTGATGCGGTTGATGTTAACGGTTGATGTTCATGAGAACGGGTCGTTTCGCTGACTGGTTTTTTGCGTAAATCGGCTCGTAGGTGGAACAAGCTACCAGCATATATCTTTCCTCTTATGTTTAAATCAAATCCCTTCTCTCCTTAACCCTCCTCACAACGTTGCCCAACCGGGTAGCGATATAGTTCCCCTATATATACTCTGCGGTGAAAAAATGATTAAAGTAGGTAAGTAAAAATGTTAATAAAAAATTATTATTACACATTGAAAAACAGATTTATATCAGAAATTAATTTATTTTTATTTTTATTATCAATATTAAAATGATAATAAGTTCAAGAGATAGCTATTTAAAAAAAGGATTGATTATTTATTAAAATTAATTCACTATTAACGCTTTTTCTGATTTATAAAATTAAAAATTTGTCTAATTGTAAAACCGGTTGGGCATAAAATTTTTAAATCTTTATTTATATCAAAAGAATGAATAGCTTCTAAAAAAATTAAAAATTCTCACTTTGTGTATTAATAAAGTGGTGAATGAAAAGTAATTTTTTAATTAATTTGTGAAAAAAATTGTTTTCAAAAAAACATGTTGCGTAATAGAATGAAGTGGTTATCCATTATTATTCATAAACTGTCTTTACTCTATAATATCTTCAAATGATTGGTATTCATCATCAGGAATATATGAATACTATTATTATATTTTATTATGTATTCATATATTCTCAATGATGAAAGCGTCGCTTTCGAAACATGTAGATATTTATGTATATTTATAAAGTGTTGAAAACAGTGTACATATTTTTTTAAATTAATTTGTCTTTATTTAATTAAGACTTATATATTAGAATTTTAACATTTTTCTGTGCGTCGACACCTGGCATAATAAAAAAAATATTGATTCCTGCTAAGTACACTAAAACTCGATTTTATTTACCTCAGGCTACTCTCTGACGGTCTGGTAGGGAATCGACATAAACCTCATGCGTGATACCTACAGGGAACTGCGCCATACATTTCAATGGGCACTAGCTCACGACTCGGGGGGGAAGCGGGAGTGGTGCTACGTACATCTGTTACCACAAGCGGGACAACAATTCAGTAGCTTCTCGGTAAACAAGCCCCTCAATAAATCTATGCACTGCGTTTCGATCCTTTACGCGTACCTTACTTTACCTTTATTCATACCTGGAGCGGGTATGAATTTTCGGCTAATAATGAAGGTAGAGAAATATGCACGCCTTTACAACTATAAATTACCAGCATATGCAGTAAAGGGGACAACGGAGAATGTTTGGTGTGCAATAGGAGAACTTTTTTATATGGAGTAAGGTGCTGGACCAGTTCTTGGAATGTTTTTTTTGACATTCGGTACATTTGTCGGAATTTGACATGATCTCTGGACAGTTCTCTGGCAGCAATAAATAACCAACAATGAATGTTACCTTCGATGTAGAGGTGGACCTAAAACCTCCTCCTTTTTTGTCTCTTTCGAAGGAATAAATAGCGTACCAGAGTCTCGTCTTTACTTGATTCACTCGACATTTTTAGATTTTGACTTTGAATCCGATAACATTCAGCGGTAAATGTGACAACAGAAATCTGCAATACCGACAATTTACTGGCAGCTACAAATCACTGCAGACCCGTCAGAGAGTCGATGGAGGAAATATCGCGAAAAATTTCCTGCTTTTTTGCTGCACCCGGTTTTGACGATTCCCTACCGGACCGTCAGAGAGTGGGCCTTATGTTAAATACTTACCTGCATAATGGGTGTCAAGTTTTCCTTTTTTTTCTTTGCACGATGTGCGCGTTGATACAGTTATGTATTATTTTTAGATATATATCTTAGTTAATATCACCATTTGAACGCTAGTTAAAATAGTTGTACCTGTTATCAATGTGTAACCTATAATACACTCCCAAAGTAAATAAGGCACGTTTCAGTTTAATTAAAAAATGTTGCAACAACCCCTCCAATGCTTGCCACTTCCTGAATTTTATTTTCTAAAATTTCAATCTCTTATTTAAGATGTATTTCTGCTTTATGAACAACTTTGTCACGAGTAGCTTGTTTTATCGAAGATTTTAGCCACCACAATTATTTTACCTAGCCAATCAAACTCCTATGTCTGGATTTTTTTGCCTAGATACTGCAGCGCTTTCAGTATGTTCAGGGAGGGGGGGAGTTTCCGGTTTTCCAGCCCTTATAAGATCCAGGGTGGTTAGAATGAGGGAAAGAGTAAACAGCTCCAGGAATATCCTCTTTGTGGAGGCCCGCCTCAGTCCAGCCTCCAGCATCGACGCATACTGGAGAAAGATATTGGCTTCTCACAATTTAAATGCTACTGCACCTTAAAAGTGTTATTTTGACGTATTTTTTTTTATGTGTGATGTATCATTCACTTACTATCTTTTTATTATTATTATTTTTTTTACTTTTATATATATTTTTTTATAACTATTGCATGTATATTGTTGTATGGAATGTGTGGGACTGCACTAACCTCCCCACATACCGGAATAAACATTCATTTATTTATTTTATGGTACATTCTGCTTTGTGATAGTTCCCGATGATAGTTTAACATCCGGAAATTGTATTTATTACGTTTTGTTCACCCTTTATAGCTCCGAAGATGATTCGCTTTCAGAAGACACTCCTCCGGTGAAAGCAGCAGCAAACCCGCTGTCAAATGAGCTCGATGACAGCTTGAGAGAAGAGAAACCTAAATTCAGTTCCTTCCCGAATTCTTCCCTTTGAAGAAGACAGCCATGAAGTGAAAGCCCCGACAAACAAGAAGGGCAACCTTGACAAATCCGAAAATGGAGATGAAGAGTTTAATATTTTTTACAAATATTGTCGATCGCCTATTTTAGAAGTATTTGTTCTCAATCTCAATTACTCATAGATGAATAAAAAATATTGATTTAAATATGATATTTATGTGAATGAATGTAGCCGAAAATATGCTTTACTTTATACACAGGCAGCGACACAATACATAACAATTTATTTTTCGGTTTCAATCTTAGATATGTAAGCGTAGTGAGCAAGATTAAGAAAGGGACGCTTTGATGGTTTGGGCATGTAGAGCGAATGAACGAAGAAAGGAGTGTAAGGAGAATATATGACGCGAATGTGAATGGAAGAAGAGCCCGGGGACGCCCGAGGAAGACATGGCACGATCAAGTGAATCAAATACTCGAGTCGGGCCATGTCAGAAGTCGGAATAACAGAAGAGAATGTATGAGGCGTTGAATGAATGTGAATGAAGCAAGAAGTGTATGCCAAGATCGAGTTGTTTGGCGGTCCGTCCTCTCTGTCTACCCCTGCGGGGAAACGGCGTGATGGTTAGTTAGTTAGTTAGTTATCTTAGATTTCAAATCGTTTTACGATAATTTTTATTTAACCAAAATTCAATGAAGTTTCCTAGGAAACATTAAACCGTTAGTTGTTACGTAATTTTATTACTTCTTAAATTTATGTGTTATGTCTGCTTGAAGCGTCACTTCAACCAGGAAAACATGTCAGAAAATCGGTGTACGTTTTTTACTAACATCTGATACTACTCACTATAACATATCTTCCGCTAGGTTTTAGTTTGGTAAGAACGCCCGATGGCTTTTACCGTTGTAAGAAGAAATAACCAACACCTCCTCGACTATTATGTCCGCCTGATACTTTGCACTATTAGATGAAATATTCTTGTGAAATATTGGATATTAAATGCATAAATAATACTTTTAAACGCCTTTCAAAATAATCTACAAACAATGGTGATAAACATAAATAAAAATGCACTCAAACGGTTCGTATACTTACGAAAAATTCGAATTTTATCGTATTGTAAATAAATATTTCAGTTTCAAATTTATTATCAGCTACAATTTCGTAACTAAATTGTGTTGTAAAAAAGATTATTATCGGTCGCTAAAACTGCACACTGTAAAAGGGAGTGGAGGCTTTTAAATATTAAATTATTATATATTTGTAGCGTTACATCTACCAGGCGCACATGAAATGAAGTAGATAAACGTAGTACCTACATTCCTGCAAGCTCTGTCGCCGGCCGCCCATATAAAAACTACACTAGCACTAGTACAAAAATCTTATTTCGGATCTTTGTTTTTTCGTATGTTTGACGCTGAAATTGAGGCGAGAGAGTGATGGAGTGCTTCTGGCTAGCATTTGGTAATCTTCCTACGCTCGGCGCCCGAGGCCTTTCACCTTCTCACGGCTACGCAGGCGCAGTCGTGACTTTATCTCCTCGGTTCTTATCCGCTCCTGGTAGTTTGCACTAAAAGATGAGATGGATATATCCCGTTATTTCAACGTAGATACGTTTCTCCATGTTTAAAAATGTCGGAATTTTATTTCGCCTCGAGTAAAAAGTATTATTTCCACGGTTTTATTTTTATATTATTATAAATTGAGAAGAAAGTATCCGGAAAACATAATCAGAAACGGAAATTTATTCTCAAATGTTACGAATACCTCTATAAGCCCGTGGATATTTATTTTGTAGATACCGACAGATCGACAAATTTAACTTTGCAGCCGATTGGACCGCTAGTGAATAGTTTGTGGATAACAAAAAAAATATTATTATTGTAAACGAACATTAATCACTCAGAAAGAAAAGCAATGTAAAGAAATAGAAAATTCAAACAAAAAAGCTTTTCGAATTTCATGACCCCACAGTTCACAGTTTTTGAGTTTACTTTTTTTTTTATATATGAATACCGCACAAGAGTCCCAACTGCTCCCAACCGTCTGGAACCAGTGAGACTATGGCATCCCCAATTGGGGAATATTGTGAAGCTGGAGGAATTGGGGAGGGGAAGGAGAAGTGGAGAGGAAGGTGGGGAAATACTGCTTTTGAAAACCGATTTTCTGCTGCATTGTTCAGATATTTCGATTCAATATTGAAAATACTATCTCCTTTTTTTTCATTTTTCTATATACTAATTTGTTATTCAACGTTTTATAATATTTTTTTATTAACATGTTTGATTAAGTATTTATCTACTTTAATCAATTTTTGTTTATGTTTATAATTTGTCTATTCTTTAATTATTATGTTTATCATTTGTCTATACTTGAAATTATTATTTTTTATTATTTTGTATATTCCTGATGAGGAAAGCGTCGCTTTCGAAAAATTTTTATTATCATCTTTTTTATAACAAAATAACAAATAATGATATCCTCACTGGGATTTCCTGTGCTGAGGATTTCATTTACAAAATAATAAATTACATTATATTAAATTGATGTGATTGATGAAAAAAATAAATAATTGTACGGTGAGGTGTTTTAAGTGCAGTTGGGTGGTTTCGGTGTTAGTCTGTATTTGGTGTTAATATATTTTATATTTCAAATCTCACTGTGTAACGTATCCAGTGTTTTATTTGATTTTTATATTTATTATGGTTGTTGTGATTTTTAAAGGATAGTGGGATTTTGTTGTAGAGTTTAATACCATAGCATAAGAAGTTTTTTTGTCCAAATGTTGTGTTTGTGGTTCCTTGCTGCATGCGTTCTAGTGTGATATGAGTGATTGTTGTTATTTCTTGTTTTTTTGAATTTGTGAATGTAAAGTAGTATTTTTTTTAAATGAATACCGCACAAGAGTCTCAACTGCTCCCAACCATCTGGAGCCAGTGAGACTATAGCATCGCCAATTGGTGAATGCTGTGAGGCTGAAAGTATTGGGGAGGGGAAAGAGAAGTGGAAGAGGAAGGTGGGGAAATATCCGGCTATTCAGGTCTGGTCACCAAACACGGCTAAAATCCATTTCAAGCAACGTTTCAACTCTGAATGGTGGTCTTTCACCAGGGCGATACTGAGAGTATCTTCCAGTCTGGAACGTGCGCAAATATAATATGGACGATTTTTATATAAATTAATTGTGTAACAGCACTAATTTAAAAAAATAAAACTTAATTGCGCACGCCGGGATTTGAACCCGCGACCTTCGGATTGGTAGTCGAGAGCCTCACCCCTCGACCATGGAGGCCCTCAAAGTATTTTTTTAGAGTATAATTGTTTTAATGACATATTGTTAAATTTGTTGAAGATTTCGTTAATGCTAGTTCTTACAGTTTTTTTTTAATGTATATTTTGTTTTTGGTCTTTGCTTAATTCATTTGCCATCTTTTACTCAAAATTTGCATTTATCTTATAATTTCGTGTTACTTGTGTTGTAAATTGGACGTTAGTCCGTTAAAAATAAATTAAAGAGGATTAAATTATAAATTATAAATTATAGAGAACATAAATTAAGCCACTCAGGTATTTACCAACTATGTTGTAATGATTGTCCATCGTTCTACATAGGTAAAACAACTAGAAATATAAACATTAGAGTCGGCCAATCATCTGATTTCCAAAGATCACACTTTTAACAGGGACACAGGGGTTACAATTCTTCACCGTAACAATAAAGGCAAAAAATTGGATAACTTAGAAGCACTCGAAATTAGAAAAACCCTGAATAATAATGCTAGTATTTTAAATAACCAAATTAACTTATCTTTTAGTCCCATTCTTAATATTTTTTCCAATAAATTGCTCTGTTCTTCCCGGAAATCCTACACCCCTACCCATTTGTTTACCCCCCACTCCAACACCTAAAATGTATGGCTTGTGAATATTCTATATCATAGTAAGTTATAATATTCTCCTGATGAAGGAAGGGTGCTTCCGAAACCGGTAGAGTTTTAATAAAATAAAAGTGGTCTACAACAAATTTATCTGTTTTTTATTGTAAAATTTATTTGACAAACTAAGTGTTTACAGTTAAACCTTTCTACTTAATTCGTGTGTTTTTTATCCTCAATTAAAATGCAGCGACCATTTTATTTTTCCGCTTTCTATGCAAATGCAATTCCGTTTATACGTTTTATACATAAAAGATCGAAGAAAGTTCAACTTGGGACGTTCATTTAAGCGGTAGACAATGAAAACAAGTTAATGATACAATTCCATGGCCGTTGCTTAATAGAAAGTAGTAGATTTCTTTGAACCGGGGCTTTTCTCCGATCACTTTGATAATTAATGTTTTGTCTATCATCTCAGTAAAAAATGTGTTTAGCGCCAAATTGTCAATTGCGAATAATTTAAATAGTAAATGAATTAAAAATTACTTTGTATTCACCACTCCATGGTCGAGGGTAAGGCTCTCGACTACACGGTCGCGGGTTCAAATCCCAAAGTGCGCAAGTTAATTTTATTTAATTAATTTGTGCTGTTTCACAATTAATTCATTTAAAAATAACATATAGTATATTTTCGAACGTTCCAGAGTAGAAGATACTCTCAGTGTCGCCATTTAGAATTGACACCTTGCTTGAAATGGCTTTTAGCCGTGTTTGGTGAACAGATCAGAATAGCCAGGTATTTCCCCACCTTCCTCTTCCCCTTATCCTTCCCCTATCCAATACCTCCAGCCTCACAACATTCCTCAATTGGGGATTCCATAGTCTCACTGGCTCCAGACGGCTGGGGGCAGTAGGGAATCTTGTGCGGTATTCATATAAAAAATTTCAATTTTTCTGATACTTAAAGCTTACATCATGTTCGTCTTTTTTTAAAAAAGGTATTTTATTGCAATTTGTTTTAAATAATATTTACTGTGACTATCGTAAAAATGAATAAATAACATAAAGATATGCGATCCAAATATTGCAATCCGTTTGTCAAGAAGGAAAAGTATCAAATGGACTGCCCGTTTCTGCACAGTTAAGGTTTTTTTTGGTATTTTGGTACCTTAGGTGTCTGCCTTGTGTACTATTAAAGTATCTGCGAGTCCTGTACAGTACGCCTAGTTTCTGATTCCGTTGATTGTGATTTCGATCACCTTTAGATGTAATCAGAGGTGATTGGGTCTTTGAAACATTTAATTCCTTAGATTAAAAAATTATTTATTTAATATCAATGGTATAAATATACCATAATAATGTAACAGTTAACTACAAGCATAAGAATATAGCGCTCATAATTTTAAAAGGTAACTATTAAATGTGGAATTAGGTCGTACATGAAGGATATAAAAGTAAAAGATATGCGTACATATAAAATATACAGTAAACTTAAGTTATATTAATATTGATTGAAAAGATATGATAGTACAGCCTTTTTGTACTTGCGTTCAGTGCAGTTAAATAGATGTGCCACATCTGCATATCTATTTACGTAACTTCATGTAATCTAGGTACAAGCGAGTGAATGTAATGCTCAGTCCTAGTGTTGTTACATTTGAACAGTATTTTGGAACGAGTAGCTCTCGTAGGTATATGAAATTGAATGAGGTTAATTAAATCAGGGCTGTCTGTAGTACCATTTGCAATTTTGAACATAAATATCAAGTCGGAAATAATTCTTCGGAAGTAATTATAGTTCCTTAACAATATATACCGTGTTTAGATATACATGCAAGTAAAATAATGTGTTTATTGGACACCGGTTCAAGTACTTAATGTTAAATATCAATTATTGCACAGAATTCCAAGGCGTATATGTTTTTGACCGATCTAGTTTTCTAGTCAATGCTGTCAACTTTATAACTGGACATACTACTAGCGCATATTAATACTGGTTTCAATTTATACTGGTTTCAAAGTTTTATTGGTTCTAGTACATTCAACCTTTTACCAAAAGAAATTCAAACGACAAATAAATTATCACTATATGTAAAAGACTTAAAATTATTTCTGAATTTCTTTAACTATAATTTTAATATTTACTAATTTTAAACAAACAAAAAAATCAGCTAACTTTTACCATAATTCTAAAATTCCCATTACATATTATACTTTCTTGCTGTTTCAATGCTTAAAATAATACTAATTTCTTCAAATGATTGGTATTCACGTTGTGGCGTCATTATTAATAAATTAATAAAAAAATTACTTTGTATTCACCACTATATTAATATACACACAAATCAGCATGTTTCGAAAGCGATGCTTTCTTCATCAGGAATATACAGAATACTAAAAAATAATACTTTCAAATATGGACAAATGATAAACGTAATTTAGAGTACTTATTAAAAAATATATTCATACAACGATGCTCTGTTTTTTCGGGATCAAAATTAGCTGTGACAAAAAACTTGAGAAAATGAACGAAAAACTTTATTTTCTTGATCTCTTTAACTATCTTCAAAAGCTTCATTAAAATAAAATATTTAAAAATAATAATCGTTTGTGCAAGTGACATACTTATGTACCTTTTATTCTCCGCGGACTGGACTAACAGGGGGTCGCATATATGAAATGGCGGCACTTCCCTCCGTAGCGCAGTTACTACTCGTAAGCCCTCATCGGCGACTGAGTTGGCACGGAGAACTAGAGCGATCGGTTAATGCGTAAAAAAATACAGCAAAAATTCACATAGTTAGTCGAAACGACTCATATTACTATTTTAGGGTTAAGTAAGCAATTATGATATTTTCCCCGTGCGTTATTTAAATTACTCGCACTGTTAACAGCTAGGTATGTGTTTTATTCATAAAATGCACATGAATATTGTCTATTGCTTCCGAACTTTCTCATTTCTTTATAAAAATTCGTAATTAATATTATCATTTATTTAATTACTTTCTTTGGGATGACATAAAGATGTTAATAACAAAACAAATTTGCCACAGAAAAGTATTATGTTATTTAATGACTAGGTTTTTCCTATTGCAATTGGTTGTGAATGGATAGTGATTTGTGTTTAAATGTGGATGGAGTGTCTGTGTTAGAAATATTTTTTAGACCCTACTCCTATCCCTACCCCTACCCCTACCAGACGTGTTGGTTCAGCACAGCATTACACGGGGGGTGCTTAACGTATTTCTTGAACGTTTCAAGATACATGCAAATGTCTCTTAATGAAGCGGTTTGATAGTCAAAGTTATGAAGAAAAAAGTAATAGCTAAAATTCTTGGAAGATTCTTGTTAAAAGTCGATCTCTATGAAAACTAGTTTAAGAAGTGGCTTCCACTCTCAAAAAGGTTTAAAACACTTAATTTAAAATTGAATACATACTTTAAAAATATATATTCTGAATTTATTATTTTATTTTTTTATATGAATACCTCACAAGAGTCCCAACTGCCCCCAGCCATCTGGAGCCAGTGAGACTATGGCATTCCCAATTGGGGAATGTTGTGAGGCTGTAGGTATTGGGGAGGGGAAGGAAAAGGGGAAGAGGAAGGTGGGGAAATTTATTTACCAATCATTATACAAATGTTACAAAAGCAACTACCCACACGAAAATTGTGGGATTTCGCATGTAAAACTGTTATGTGGACTGTAAATAACGACGACAAAATGATGATGGTTTTGGTTGATTGTTATAATAGATAGATTAAAGGTTTAAAAGGACAAGGATAACCAAACACTTACCGAATGATGTAATGAACGAACATGTTCCCCGAAAGTAGTTTTTCTTCTAGCGAACAAGAGAGCACTAAAAAACAATCACTGTATTTCATTTTTCAAAAACGTAGTGTTTGGTTTGGGAAGGTAAGGACTGGATAAATAGCAATTGAGGTAGAAACCACCGTAGTATCATTTTAGAACCTTACACCAATATTGTTTACATATTTGTAAAAAACATTATTTTCAATACGAAACAGCACTCAAAAGGTTAATCAAACATGAAGTTAGTATAATCATATACTCGTACACATGAACCTTTTGTGAAAAATTGTGAAACCAAAAATCTAACTGACATTTCTGACAGAATTTCATCTACATATCTCTATTAGTGGATAATTGTTAACCCAAGATTTTACAACAATTTTCAAACAAAATTAAACCACCAAGACAAAAAATTTAAAAAAATTATTCACCAAGGTATATGCATATATAGGTATAAAAGATATTCTGGATATATTCCTTTTTATCAAGTAATTAATTTTTACTTATTTTACTTCGTAAGGTTTCAAGATTGGGTGTGGCGTGGGATTTACAGGTTGAAATTAAATTTATTCTTACGTGCAAAATAAAGGCTTTTTGATAAAATGAGAGCCGTTAAATAGGGATGTTAAGATGTCAGTATGGTACTGAATTTTTTTTTTCGACAAAATATTTGAAAACATCGGCTGTATTTGAAAGATCAAGTCAGACATAACTGAATTTAAGTCTATATTAAATTAATTACGTCTATATTACTTTTGTTTTGCTGTATGTACTAGTTATATAAATTAAATAAGGAGATAAGTTAGTAATTCAATTGTGATATTCAATACCCATAAGATTTTAATTGATTTCGCGGAAATGTCTCATCTACGGAGCCAGTGGCACTACGGCATCCTCAATTGAGGATGTTGTGAGGTTGAAGGAAGTAGGGAGGAGATGAAGATGGTAAAAGTAACCAGGCTATTCAGATCAGGTCAAGAAACATGACTTCAGCCATTTCAAACAACGTTTCGAGCATGTACAGGGTGTTTTTTTAGAGTTTAGGTTTTTAAACTGGCAACATTGTTACATTTGACAGTTGACAGTTGATTTGTAGTCGGTACGTTTTGCCATTTCACCATGAATAGAATGACGCCAGAACAGCACTTGCCAGTTGACATAATCGTCCATCCGAGCAAGTTATTCGGAAGACCATGGATCGTTTTCACACCACGTACACTCTAGTGGATAATACGCATCCACAAAGACGACAAACAGTGCGCACAGAAGAATTTATTGCTGCTGTGGAGCGAGGTGTTGAGGAGAATCCGAATGAGTCGATTCGCCACCATGTACAGCAATTGGAGCTGTGCCCATCCACTCTGTGGAAGATTCTTCGGAAAGATCTTGGCTTAAAAGCTTACAAGATCCAGCTTGTGCAAGAGTTGAAACCGCGTGACCATTAAGCGCGTCGTAGGTTCGGTGAATGTTCCGAAAACTGTATTCATTTTCAATTTGCATACCTCTAAAAAAATACCCTTTATTATGGTATTTCTACAGGCGATACTGAGAGTATCTGGAAAAATATATAAATACAGTTTCTCATACATTTATTTTCGATTCGATCTGTATTTAATTAAAAAAAATACACCGTGAACATGATCACGTGATAATATCTGAACAATTAACAATTTGGATCAAAACATGTGAGAAGATTTTAACACAAGATTATATCACTTTGCACTTATTAGGTTATGCCCTAACATGTATAAAAAACAAACATATTTCAGATAATGCTATTGTCAAAAAGTGATTTCATAAATGTGAGGTTAGGTTAGGTTACGATTTCCTTCTACCTTATCACAATCGTAATCACTTGTAAATAGTTACATAATAGGTATATTGACTGCAAACCGGTCTGTCTGAACATAAGTGCATACAAACGGTCTACGTCAAGCTCCAAACATTTATTACACCACTTTTATCTGCATACCACCGCGGTGACAATGCATTTACTTATCAACATATCGCACGACAACTGTGAAACAATAATTAATGTTCTTTAGAAACATGAAGTACCCACAATTGTTATTAATAGCTATGAAAAGCTTTAAAATTAATTATTGTAGGTAAGTGAGAAATATATTGTACTGTTTTAATCACGTAACAAATTGATTCACTTGAAATATTTTGAACAGAGAGTTCCATCTATGGTATTTTCACAAAACTACGGATACCTTTAAAAACGTGTGAAATATTTAAAGTTCGTATTTTTGCTTGTGATAATCGTAATAAAAATGTATAATTTTTCTATCTTTGTTAAATATCATTGATTTTAAAAAATATGGTGTAATCGCGCGAGTAATTGGTGAGTTCTTTGCTGCATTATTGTTGTCCGCTTCTATATGAAAAGCGTAGTGTGCCTGGGACGCCTCGTTGGAACGTTTACACAAGCTAGAGATAGCAATTTCTGACGATCGATTTTATTATTTAGCAGGTTGTGTAGAAACAATAGATCTGACAGAGTATGTCTTTTTTGTAAAGTTAACATATGTGGTTTTCTTTTATTTACGGCTTAAATTTATTCTGTATACTTTCTAATAAAATGTGTATTCCTTATACTGAGGATTCCATATAGTGGAAGCATACTCCAGTGGACTTCTGACTTATGAACAAAACAAAACATAGTTGTGAACGATGAATACTTGGAGAAGGTGGATGAGTTTGTATATTTGGGGAGAATAATAAAAGACTGAATAATGGAGGACTGAATACGGTTGCGTAATGAGTAAGATTACGAAAGGGGCGCTTAGATCGTTCGGGCATGTAGAGCTAATAAATGAAGGAAGGAGTGTAAGGAGAATATATGACGCGAATGTGAATGGAAGAAGAAGCCGGGGACGTCCGAGGAAGACATGGCACGATCAAGTGAATCAAATACTTGAGTAGGGCCATGTCAGAAGTCGGAATAACAGAATGTATGAGACGTTGCATGATTGTGAATGAAGCAAGATGTGTATGCCAAAATCGAATTGTTTGACGGTCCGTCCTCTCTGCCTACCCCTGCGGCGAAACGGCATTATGTTTAGTTAGTTAGTTAGTAAACACGGTTGAAGCTAACAAAAAGTTGTAGAAAAAACCTAGGCCAACAGTCCACAATAGAGTGATGATACCAACCCTGATGTATGGCAGTGAGGCATGGAACTGGCAGAGGAAGGATGAAAGTAGACTGAATGCTGTAGAAATTATATCTCTGAGGCGAATAGGTGGTAAAATCATGTATGATCTTGTGGAAAATGTTGAGATTCGCAAATAATGTGAGGCTGTTAGCAAACGTAATGAGAAAAAAATTAAGAAAGGGACGCTTAGATGGTTTGGATATGTAGAGCGAATGAACGAAGAAAGGAGTGTAAGGAGAATATATGACGCGAATGTGAATAGACAAAGAAGCCGGGGACGCCCGAGGAAAACATGGTACAATCAAGTTAATCAAATACTTAAGTCGGGCCATCTCAGAAGTCAGAATAGCAGAAGAGAATGTACGAGACGATGCGTGAATGTGAATGGAGCAAGATGTTTGCCCAGACCGAGGTATTTGACGGTCCGTTCTTTTTCCCTACTCCTTCGGGAAAACGCCGTAATGTTTAATTAGTTTTTCGAAACGCGAAAATGTTTGCCTTTCTTTTAAATAAAAAAAAAACTCCCATAGTTCCACTGTCTCTGGGTAGCTGAAACTCTGGTGCGGTGTAACAAAAAAAAAGTTTTCTCATTCATCTTTAAGCAGGTAAGAGAATAGTTATTAATGTACTATGTTAATAATTACGAATTACACATTCAATTGAACTCAACACATTAATAATAGATTATAGGTCATGAATTCAATTGCATAGGGTATTATATTTAAAAAAAAACAAGATCTGCTTGTTCCATTTTTAAATTTCATTGAAACGTTAACCTTGATTGGTCAATGTCGATTACTACGCCCCCCCACCTCAATGGCAAAAAGTGCACTGCACAAGTACCAAGTAAAAAGGAGTAGCGATTTCCATACCTGTCAGGGATTCGAAACTGGGACTTTTACATAACAAGGCCGATGATACGTTGTAACGCATGAAAAATTATTAAAAAAATACAGGTTATACCGTATTATTATCCACATTGTCTCTGTGTTGTACCATAGATACATTATATACTAGGACTTCGGTAAATATGCGTTTGTGGTCCCCAGATTGTACTATTGCAAAGAATGTTCAACACAGCAGCTCGTCTAGTATGCAATGCCACCAAATACTGTTATATCACTCCTCTTCTATGTGACTGCCAGCACTGATTTCCGGTCTTATGGTGCAGAAGGCACTGAAATGGGCTGGCACCATCTTGAATGATCTCCGCGTGAGGGACAATCTTACTCAGAGGCAACCCACGCTCAGGTCGGCCTACTCTAATGTGTCAAACAGACTGGTTGAACACTCTTGTATAAATGCTGCTAAATTTAGGGACAGAGCTTTTGATGTGTTGGGCCCACATTCTTGGAATAACCCTCCATTTGGTCTGACGTCATAGAGAAATATTTAAATCTTTAAAAAAGTCCAAAAACATATATTTTTAAAAGGGGCTACAAATGTTAACAAAATGTAAAGCGCGATTCGGGGGGTTTTAATCATTAAACAGCGCTATAGAAAAGTTGAAAAATTATTATTTTTATTATCGATTCTGTACAAAAATATTTTACATTAAGCGCATATATCAATCTGTATTTGTACCCTGTGTAATATTTACCATAATAATATATCAGTTTCTTTATATGTCCCAATAATAACAATATGTATTAATTAATTAAAAGTGCATATTTAAAAAAATAGCTCAATAATCTCTTAAATTTATTTTCGTACTAGCAACATTTTTTTTAAATATTACCAATATACATTTTAATAATAATAACATTATTATTTTATTTTTGTGCATTGTTATTTATTTGATTTTATTTATATTAATTAACTGTAATCTTTGGGGCACAGACGTCAGGTGGGAATGCTATCCTTGTTTTACCGGTATTTTAATAGAAGATGCTCCGAGGAACTAGCGTCTTTGATCCCTACGGCACCGGTGCAAAGTTAGGAAATACGCCAAATGTGCGCCCAACATCTCCGCACATGGTTGAAATTTGTCACATGAGAGCGGGTCGCTTCTACGACTCGTTCTTGGGTTCAACATCTCGGCTGTGGAATGATCTGTCCGACTCTGTGTTTCCTCCATCCTAAAATATGGGTCTCTTCAAGACCCAAGTTCACTTCTTTCTATCCTCTAAAAGATTCTCCTCGCAGTATCCCCAAAGATGATATAGGCCTAGAGAGAAATTATTTCCTTCAGGGCCTCCTGTGTGGAGTTACAGTAAAAAAAATAGTAATTAAAATAATTTCTTTTTCAATTTCGAATATTAATTTGTTACTCAATATTTTGATTAATTGCTTACCAACTTTCATCACTTTTTGTTCATGTTTATGATTTGTTTATTCTTACGTGCTCTATGTATATCATTTGTCTATACTTGACATAATAATTTTTTGGTAATCTGCATGTCCTGATGAGGAAAGCTTCACTTAATTTTTATTATATTTAATCATTGAAGAAGATAATATTAACACATCCCAAATGAAACACGAAACCGAAAAAACAACAGAAAAATAAAAAGATTTCAATCGCATCTGGGACTCGAACCCAGGACCTCTGCCTATCCGGACAACCGCTTAACCAGCTAAGCTAATGAGACCAGTTCAATTTACGCCATCTACACCGTTATCATACTTCAATTTCAAGACTTGTTAATATTATCCTCCATTTTAAATCCCATATTATTGGCTGCTATCCTTATGATGATTGCAAAGTTCTTCCCGAACACAATTGCAATCGGAATAGTGTCTCGGATAAACCTACCCGATTTTTGATTATATGAGACATCTATTGACTCATTTTAGAAGTCTGGAAAGAAATATTCTTTTTTTAATAACTTATTGAAGTTTGTAAACTTCATTGTAATATTTAATCATTGGAGAAGATAATATTAACACATCCCAAATGAAACACGAATCCGAAAAAACAACAGAAAAATAAAAAGATTTAAATCGCATCTGGAACTCGAACCCAAGACCTCTGCCTATCCGGGGCAACCGCTTAACCAACTTAGCTAATAAGACCAGTTCAATTTACGCCATCTACACGGGAATAAAATGGAGGATAATATTAACAAGTCTTGAACTTGAAGTATTATATCGGTGTCAATAGGATAGATTCCATAAATAAGTAGAAACATGGGAGATGTGCCATGAACCATTTATTAATATGAAACCGTGAGCACAAAAACGTCGCCAACATCGTTCACCCATACTTCTGCAAATCTTAACTACGCAGAACTTTCATTGCATGCCCGCTTTGTCCGTTCATTTTGGTTGTAGCGCGGCAATATTTTGCGATAGTCAGAATTCTACTCATTTTATTTCCATTACGTATCATAGATTAATTACAAACATTACCATAATTAGATTGATTTTGATTTTCATCCTAAACAACTTTGGGTGAAAATAGACAGAAAAAAAATCGTTTAACCCTTGAATACACACGTTAGTCGAATGGACTACATCAAAATACTTTTTGTTGTTGTTGTTAATGACCAATTTTTTTTTTAAATTTTTTGTTATTTCATTAAGCATCTAGATACAAAGATTGGTGAACCTTTTTCTTGCATCGGGTTAACGAATTAACAGATTAACAGCATGTTTACGTACGCGCATGTTCGTCAAATCGACGAAGGTTTGCAAATAAAGTCACTTTTTACATACGCATTTTCTATGGGGTACGAAATTACGAGAAACTAAATGCGCAGCATGATTTTTTTTATTCTTAAAAATTTAATTATTCTCAGACTTCATGTTTTCCAACTTTCTCCTTTTCCGACTCCACCCCCTTCTCACACCCTTCAGCTTTACAACATACTATATAGTCCTACTGGCTGAGGATATTTGGGACTCTTGTGCGGTATTCAAATAAATAATTAAAACTTTGGTATTCCTTCATGTATCCATAAATACCGCCAAAAAATAATATTAAACAAGTTTTTACTGCGTACGGGTGTGTTTACACGTATGCGTTACACCGTCCTTGCCTATCGCTACGGATAACTGGCATTAGGTACAACCATCGGTTAGTTACATAAAACGTTTACAAGATAAAACAGAACAGTGACGATACGGAATATGAAACATTATTGGGCTATGTTAGGTTGGGTTAGTTTTTTTTAACCTTTCTTCAATGTTCTGTTTTGTCTCTGTTCTGTTTTATCATTGTTCTGTTCCGTATTTTCACTCTTCTGTTTTGTCACTGTTCTGTTTTGGTACTATTCCGTTTTGTCGTGGAACCGTTTAACATGCGGCTTTTCGACATGCATACGACTATATCCCGTTTCTGAATACAAAACAAGGTCGCTCACATTACAGACGTCTGACATTGCATTTTTTTTTTAAATGCGTCAGGCTTCAAGTTTCTTATGAGCTTTGAAATGAGACAATCAAGTGATAAGCGCATTTCTCATTTTTATTCTTCGACCTTCATTCAATGTTGAAAAAATTGTGACCCACCTTGGTTAATGCGAGGTCGCCCAAGCACGTTATGGCACAAGTCTGGGTGTACTATACAATTCGATCAAAAGCTCAGCCTCGTAGAAAGGTGAGAAGCCTTCAAGACATGAATAAAAAGTCACGTTTGTGACAAATTTTCAATGCAATCCACATTTTAGATTTTTTTAACTTTGGAATGTTTCCTCGATATTTGATTTAATAGATCAACGCACTTTTTGTGTGCCATAGGCAACCGTTGCGGTCAAATTATCTGCTCATAAGGAAGTGCTGGGTGATTAATTTGCGCTTGAAATTGGACGTGAAGTGATTTATATCCAGATATCTGACCTAGAAAAGTGATATTTTTAGCAACAAACAAAAAACGCTTCTCCCTTATATATTGCTTGGGTGAATAGAAAAAAAAATCAAAACTATTTACACCAGGGGAAATACTAACGGCCGTTCTTCCCAACCCTACTGAGAAATTTTGGATCCGAAATTTTTCCTCAACACCGTTCAAATGCAAAAATACGCTCTTCCCAAAGAAATTCTTGATCAAACTAATGATCAAATTAGGATATCCATTTTTGTGGATTTAGTTCCCCTCAACGTCAAATGTTAAACGTCATTACTGGTTGTCGATCTATTTATCGCGATTTAAATATTGAATTACAAAGATTTATTTCTGTTTTCGAATGCCTAAACATGTTTTTAGAGTGTTTTTAATAGAAGTGGAGAGAACCTAACTGATTTTAATTATTTTAACCTACGTTCTGTCTTGTTTGTCTTGTTTGAGGGGGCAATATCTTTCTCCAGTATGCGTCGATGCTGGAAGCTGGACTAAGGTGGGCTTCCATGATGAGGATATTCTCGGAGTTGCTTATCCTTTCTCTCATTCTTGCCACTCTGGATATTATAAGTGCTAGAAAACAGTAGACTCGCCCCTCTGTGAACATACTGGAAGCGCTGCAATATCTGTGGAGGCCAAACATTGTGCGATAGGCGTTATTGTATTGGACACGAAGTCTTTCCATACTACTCTTTTTGTAGTTTGCCCCAAGTTCACACGTGTACAACGTTGCGCAGGCAAGGAATAGCGTCCTTTTCACAGCGGTACTGCAAAGGCAAAATCATCTGCTGAACATTGTAGCTTTTACGCTGAGAGTTCGTCTTTGCCTATCAATGTCATCATCATCCAAGAGATTACTGGTGATTATGTGTTATAGGTATTTAGTTCCTTCAGTTGCTTTCTGGATTACACCGTTCAGGATAGATGGAGAAATACTTTTTGGGCCAGGACTATGAAAAACAGAGCCCTTTTATTTAGGTTACAGAACATGTTTGTTTATTCAGCAAACTCTTCGCAGATCTTGAGGAGAATGCGTAGCCCATTTAATAGACGGTACCATCAATACCACGTCGTCCGCATAACTGATGTTGTTCAGACACTATCCTCCGATGTGCCAGCTACCCCTGCGCTATTTAGCCTTTGGGTAATTTCATTCATGTAAAGGTTGAACAATATCGATGACATGGATCCACCCTGTCTGACGCCGCTCTTTAGTAGGAAAGGCTTGGAAATACCATCTTTCCACCTTACAAGGTTTTCCAGTTGTCTGTGCCACAAGTCGAAGGTACGTATCACCTCCAATGATATGCTTCTATTCCTGGGTTTAGCCCATTACAAACACATTGAAACGCAGTCCAGCCGGGTACCACTGGTAGCTAATTTCAAAGTGAATTCATTTAATATATTTTCAATTGTATAGGTACTGCACTACCAAAATATTAAAACCTATACTGCAATTTTCAAGTGAACTAGAAAATTACAAATTCTAAAATCTGTAACGATTATAGATAGTAGAAAAATATAGACATGCCAAGAAGCGTGCCAATCAGGAACTCCAGTGAAAAATATAATGGCTTTAAAAATATGTATTCATATAGATCAGCTAACGCCGATTGTAAATGTGTAACTTTTATTGTATATAATAATTATACGTAGAATTCATAAATCTTTATTCAAAAGTGAATAAAAAATCATCTCATAAAAACACCTTGTTATGTTGGTATTATTGCATTTGGAACATCTGACGTCACGTGCACATTCTGTTTTTGAATTAGTATGGACATTTTTATTTTTCACTATTGTTTTGTATTATGATTTTTTTTAGTTTTGGCGAAATTTATACATAATTGCTGTGACTACGCTATATTAATTGTTGTTCAGTATAAAAAAAACTATTATTAGTGAATTAAATTACCAATTATCAATACGGATATTATGGTAATATTAATACTCAACACTTTTATTATTCTTTGACTTAAAGTTTCCAAAAAGGAACACAATTTTATTATTTAGGTTTAGTTATGGTTTACCATGAATAGAATATAAAATTATGTACGGTAAAGCTCATCCTTGTTTTGACATTTGACATTCTAACCTCAAAACTGATCAAAACCGACCGGCTATAGATTTGGAGCGTTTTGGCGGGGTTTGAAAAATTGAAACTTTGAAAATTATTTTAACTATGAAAATTAACTGAAAACAAAAAACATAATATACTGGAATTTAAGTTTGAAGGTCATTATTGATATTTTTTTTATAATTGGACTGGAGTTCTTTATTGTCGGCGAGCTACGACCAACTGGCTGACTGACTATCAAAGCGGTGGAGTCAATGTAACTAATGTGTTTTATGTTTAGGAAGAAACAAATGCGGGAGCCGCTGTACGTATATAATGGTTCATGGTATATCTCCCCTGTTTATTTCATCCATGTTTCCGGCCTGTACTGTGGGTATATAGTGTAATCCTCATTGTAAGACTCATTCAATATTAGATATGCATTGAACAGATAACATTATTGAGTCTTGCTCTACTGTTCTGTAAAGTAATAATTGGTATCAATGAAAAACGTTGTCAACGAAAATAATAATAATTATTATTATTGGATCATTTGCATAGCGCCGTTTTTTATGAAAAATCACCTCAAGGGCGGTGTACAAATATTACTAAATATTCTTTATCTAATTATGTACAAACAGATACAGAAAAAACATACTTACCTGGCAGGTCGCTTCAGATGAACACAATTTATATTTAGAGATGATACGATTTTTACAGTTGCTATTTTACCCTCCTTTTCTATTGATATTACATTTATTAGAAGATTGGTGACACAAGAAGAGTTGGTATTTATTTGAAATATTTATATTTTTTAGAACTAGAGATTATTTATAAAATGACCTTAAAAAGCGGATGAAATTTTGAAAACAGATATTATTATTATTTATTTTTTTTACCAATTTAGTTATTAACAGTGTTGCGAGCTGTAGACGCATTTGCGCACCGATGGGTGATTTAAAAAAAAAAACTTATTCTTTAAATGACTTTAGGTGAGCACTAACCGGTTAGCCTAGCTAAGCAATTTACGTGTGCATTTATTCAATTTATGGATATGATTGTCTGAAAAGATGAGTTTTAAATTTAGTTCTGAATTCTGTTGAATCATTGATCATTCGTAAGTCATGCGGCGGTTCATTCCAGGCTTTAGGTCCTGATACTCAGAAAGCACGATCATAGGTGTGTACTTTGATTCCTTCAACCTTCCGATAGCTGATGACGCTGCTGATCTAAGGGTGAACTGCCGTGAATTGGTATTTTCAGGAATACACAGTTCTGATAAGTAAGCCGGAGCCATTCCGTTAGGTGACTTAAATACCATCCAGCAGAGCTTGAACAGGATTCTTTCAGGACATTTTTGAGATGTCCTGAAATGTGTGAATATTTAGATACGCCGGTGATAAGTCTTGCTGCAACATTGAAAACTGATTGCAATTTGTTAATTTGATATTAGGGGAGACTTGCATATATATTCCGTCGCAGTAATCTAGGCGTGACACAACGTACGAATTGACCAACAGTTTAGTCACCTCTGTTAGTGGGTTTCTCCGTACTGCTTTCATTTGCCTCAATTGAAAGAACCCTGTACTTACAGTTCTGGGTGAATTATTCACAACGCCCTTCTATTCTTGTACCATATTTGGTGTTTTACCTTTTTTAAGCTACTTCCATTTCAATCATTATACGGATTAAGCATTTCGAGGATGTCGACAATTTAACTAGGGGTCGAGTTCCTCAGAATTATTAATTTATTTTATATACTTGTATATATATACCCCAGGTAGATAATTTTCAATTCCACGAAGTATGGTCTCCGCTAGGTTAGTTTTGAAAAAGCAGATCATTGTTTTTAACAGTATTTTTGATACTTTTTAATCCGTTATAAACCAGAGAGGTCACGACAATATATTGACTATAAATAAGTAAAACCTTTTAATCCACAAAATGAAAAATTTACAGGAGAAAATTAAAACGAATGTTTTAACGAACTATTCGTAAACCAATTTTAAAACTTGATTTTCATAGAGGAGTGCATATTTTTTGTGATAATAGAATGAGATGCGTGGTTCAAGTAATTTCACCGATCGTTTAAAAAAATAAAAACCTAAAATTCTTCACCAGAATGTAGTTTTTAAAATGAATATAACCTTTTTCAAATAAAATGACTGAAATAATTGGAAAACATTGATGGCACTAGCTATAACAAGTTGCCTGATGAATTGAGACATGTGTGCGCTTCGGACAAGTCTCGAAATGATGTTTTGAAATGTTATTTTTTTAAATGCCATTTGGAAAACCATTTATCATAGATACCAACTCTATTCTGAAAACCGTTCATAAGCTTTGCAAATTTCTGATTTAGGTATATTTCTCTCTTGTAAAACATTGTTATGTATTTCTATTGTATCTGTATGTTTCGAGCCGTACATTCATTCCCAAAAATTGTGGCTTCAAAGATTTTACCAATTAACAGATCTTCTTGATTCGCTTCCTCATTACTGAGGATCGTGACTTCCACTCGAATCTTTCTCGTGTACAAGGCTTCTCCACTCGTCGTGATCCGGTTCACCGACGTCCTGGACGAAATTTGATCACTCCAACGCATCGGTGACCTTCCTCTGCTTCTCCTGTCTTCCACTTTGCCAGTGATCATGAGCTTCTCCAGGTTGGAGTTCTCGGTTCGGCGTTGGCGAGCAACATGTCTAAAAAAATCTGAGGATATATTGTAGGCAGACAGTTGATAGCCTATTGTGGATGCAAAGCTATTCGAGAATTGATTTATTTATGCGCCTGGCTGTTCTTGGAATCCTGAGCATTTCTCCTGCACCACAATTCAAGGGCGTCTATCTGATTCCTTTCGCTGACTCTGAGAATCCGTATTTCCACACCACAAAGGAATATACATACTCTCAGTATCGCCCTGGTGAAAGACCACCATCACCAAAGACCAACTGATGAGTTATTATATTTAGCCTGATGGTGGTCTTTCACCGGGGATATAATAACTCATCAGTTATTATATTTACCCTGATGAAGCTTGAGTTAATCGAAACCGGTTGGTGAAAATGAAATATATTCGTGGTTTATAACAACATGTTTCATTTACTTAATACTATGTCAAACCACAAAGTGATTGCTTCCGAAAATATTATTTATTTTTATTGATGTTTACAAACCTCTTTGTAATATTTAATCATTGAAGAAAATAATATTAACATAACCTAAATGAAACATGAAACCAGAAAAAACAACAGAAAATAAAAAGATTTCAGGCACAACTGGGACTCGAACCCAGGACTTATGCCTTTCTGGGGCAACCGCTTTACCAATTCATCTATGTGACCTGTCCAATTTATGTGATTTTTTTATAAATATACATATTTTTTTAAATCTTTAATTTGTGATATGATATCGATGAAGATGACATAAATTGAACTGGTTTCTAATGAGACTAATAGCTAATGCTGAGTTGGTAAAGCGGTTGCCCTGGAAATGCAGAAGTCCTGGGTTCGAGTCCCAGATTCGACTGAATTTTTTTTTTATTTTCTGTTGTTTTTTTTCCGGTTTCATGTTTCATTTAGGTTAGGTTAATATTATTTTCTTCAATGATTAAATAAACCTTTTCTTTGCAAGTAACACACGTGGTTACTCGCGATCTTACAATCTATTTGTCGGAAAAGGATACTGTGTTTTCAGTGCACAAAATGCACTCTGTAAAAAAAATTAAAGTTTTTGAGCTAATGGGCCATGATATTTTTTTATCTAAAATCATTCACGTGGTGCGAATAACCGGATAATATTTGAAAAATTTCTACTTCGTAGATGGTGGTTTATCAAAAATGGAAAAAATTACTTGTCCAATGATTGGGAATTAGCGCTAGCAGAGGAATTAAACCCACCGCGACACCTGGTTTAGAGAAAGACGCATTTGTGAACTTGCGACATACGTGCATATTAACTGTCCTGCAAGTGGCTGATTTGGCACCGCGTTTGGGTCTCACCGAGGAGTCGTGAGTTCAATTCCTCGGCTGGCTAAGTCCTCCATTTACGACAGAAGCAACATCTTCCGCTTACTGTTATGATAGTAGGAGATTTACAAATATTGTCAGATTATTCGTAACCAGGTAATATTTATATTTATTTTTTAAATAAAAAAATAAATAAAAAATACTTGATTTTTCATACATATTTTACTTTTGTTATCCAACACATAAATGTATTGAGGAACACCTAAAATATGAACTCTAGGTCTAGTATATTCACAGGGATATTTAAATAATTATGGACAAGTCAAATAAGTTGACAGCACCGGAAGGAAGGATTGAAACACAAGTTTATCGTATCGTAAAAAACATTTTATTATTTTTTTCACATTACAAGTTATTATATTAATTAACTATACATATAGGAAGTATTTAGGATCGCTGCTTGACGGGGGCCTTGGCGGAGGGGCCATCCTCAGACTCTTTGTACCAATCCTCGCTGAAAATAGACAAAACAATAATATTACATTTATGAAAGAAACACAATCCTCACTACCTCACTAAGCTTCTAACATGAGAATGGTTTCAGACCTAGTTGTATTATATAGAATCATTAACTACCTAATTGACAGTCCTGCCATCGTCGCCACTATTAAATTCTATACACACTCACTAACCAGTTTGATGCATGATGTGTGCAACAAGTTTGGAGTTATTTTTGATTTACTTGCTGACTCCATTTATACAGTAAATCGTCATCTATACCAGCACTTTAATGAATCGTACAATTGATTATTTGTGTTATATTATTGTTTTGGTTTTTTTTTATTTCACGTTACCGTTAAACGTTTTAAAAATTATAATTTTCAGATGGGCGTATACTCAAATAAATACAACAAAATAAAATAAACCGTGCCCACCTAAAGTGATTACAAATCGCATCCACGTACAGCGCCACCCGGCGTCTTTGTTTCTACCTACAAACCAAACGAATAGCCGCTTTGATAGTCCGTCCTGTTTGGTCGTAGCTCTTCGACAGTCGGACGCTTCCGTGCCCTATCTCCGTTTTCTATTATCTATAGAGGGAACCAATACTATCTTAGCTGTTTCGTCTACGCAATCAATATTTAGATGAAAAAAAAGCACGTACCTCCGAAATAGTTTCTACGTGACCCAATTTAAATACGATATTATACAATTAGGGTAAGTATGCAAATGTTTTCGGAAACTAAACAGGTTTGATCCAATTAATCTATATAATAGAAACTAGTTGTTCTAATTCCATGTAACGGTTGAATAACTTTTTTTATCAACGATTACGTCAGATTTCTAATGATTAAAATTATATATAAACGATCGAACTCATTCGTGTCAGGTGGTACTGCGCCTGTAGATGACTCAACAAATGAAATACTTGCACAAGTAAATGTTTATTTCTCAAACACATTTTGAAATTTGGTCATCATTAGGACGACCAATCTGCCACTGATTCTGAAACTGATAAAGAATATTTTCTCATATTTTGTAGTTTTTTTTTTAATTTTGTCGAATAGCTGCTTTTTGCTTATGACGTCTATGCCCTGCTCTTAGCAAGGAAGTGCTAGTTCTTCAGTCTAGCATCACGCAGTTGTTGCTTGGATTTTTATTGGTTGTGTACTGTCATTTGTTTAATGATGAACCCATTAGATGTGTCAGTATTTCTAAAGCGATATTTACGAAAACAACGGTTGGTCGCATGGAAACTCTTGGAGAGAACGCTATATCTTGAACAGTTGTTTTCTGTCATGGTTTAGCATGTCATGGTTTAGCATGATTTTAATTTTTTTTTGATATCTGAACAAATCCATATACGAACTTATGTAATATTTTTAAAAATATGTGTTACTTAACGAAAGTGTCGCCAATGACCGTATAGTGTGATAATTAAAAAATGACCTGTAGCAGCTGTGTTCTCCCATTACCCCTTCTATGCCAATGGTACCTAATGATTCACCTGGAATCCTTTGAATCTAGTGAAAAAAACTGACAAGGGACGAAGCGCAAGTAAAACTTCAGTAGTCTGACCAAGGGCTAAAAGCGAAAAGATAACATGTCTTCTAAGTCTTTTTTTAGCTACCCTTATACTATACTTGATAGAATGATAGAATCCTTACCATCCGGGAACGTTTTCGGGGGCATCACACCTCTGTGTCTCCTCGTTGTAGACTTCTCCGACTGAGCATCCGAGGTCTCTGGGTTCAACTCCGTTCAGGCAGACGTAGAATCGCTGGCAGTCGCTGGGGTGGGCGAACTTGGGGTGGGTGACGGGCTGTCCCTGAGGATCGGTGGGCAGCTCCTTGGGGCAGGTGAATCCGTCCTTCAAGATGTCTGGAAGAAGGGATGATTATTACAAAACAATGGAATATATTGGAATAAGAGTCTCGACGAAATGCGCTTATAAAAATATTTGTTCCCATAAAAACTGCAGATCGATATGCAGTCACTGCTTAAGTGTCTGGGATATTTACTGCTTGAAAGAGACTATGCATTCCCAGCCTTACTTCATTGATCAGAGTAAGTTAATGATGCAGAGGATAGCTGACATATCGTTAAAGTTATAAACAGCTCAAAGGAGATACAAGAGAGAATGAAAAATAACCTGGATATTTAAGTCAAGAAATCGAGAAAATTATTGAATAAATCTAAAACCCAGAACAGAAAACAGGATAAAGGATAGCTGATGGCTCAAACACAAAGGCCCAATGAATGCCCATGAATCGCTGACTTCTGCAAGGATGCGATGGAATCCACTATGAATCAAAAGGAAACACAATCATTAACAAAATATTGAGGATACCCACTCTCATTCTTGACGCAAAACCAAGATCAGAACGCAAACAGCGGGGATTTGATAGTGTCCACCATGAAACCGAAAGAAATCTAGAAATTTTGGGGGTACTTACTGTCGTTCTTGACGCATCCTTGCCTCTGGGCTGTATCGGGCCACACGCAGGTGCCTGAGTACTCATCGAAGTGAAGTCCAGCGGTGCAGGTTACCTCCACGGCGTCTCCGTCGATACAGTTGTAGAAGATGTTGCAGATGGAAGATTCGGGGTGGGCGAAGAAGCCGTTACGACGGGGGCACAGGGTGTTGGCGTGGGCCTCCTCTGCAAACAAACAAGAAGAAGATTGATTAATAAAACTGTCACAATTTCTTCTTTTAGTTAATAACGACCATCAATAGCAGATTTCTTTTTCGAATTATACGAACTGAACGCTTGAGTCAACCGGGTATCGCAATGCTTTCCGTAATAAAGTAATTCATTTTTATATTTCTACCGAGATAAATAATTATTTAATAACTGCGTGATTATAACAAAACAATCGATTGAATATTGACGAAAGTACAGTTGTTAGTACGAATTTTCTTAATATAGCCATCAAAATTTGTTTTTGGTCATTATTTTATCCATGCGTAGTTCAGAAGAACTCAATGTTCACATATATACAAATGCTACAAGCAAATGTAGCATCTATCACCAGCGCACAGAGTTTAATGTTGCTTGAAAACAGAAACATTTCACAGCAATATTCCAAATAATTGTACAGATCGTCCGGCAGGTATCGATATCTTTAAAGACAGGCTAATTTCGGATCGCTTGTATTGAGAACCGTTAATACATTATTGGTATTGCTTGTAAAATAAGAGTTGTGTGAAATATTATGTTGTCATGGATGGCTTTCGTGATATTAAAAATACCAGCGTAAATATTCCACGCGATCTCACAATAATATGGCCACTTTTCAACGCCTTTCTTAGAACATTTTACAGCCGCTTGCGTGCATAACGGCCTATTATGTGCACGAATTATCTGTTCATCTTTTAAGTACATCAGCGGCGGGATTATCTTCACTTAGAAATCAATGTTGATAATGGGCCAATTAGCTTTCTTCTGGGGTGGAGATCTGATCTCGATTGTTCAGCAGTTCATTAAACTAGTAGAGATTACTCGAAGAAAATATGTTCAATTATTATGGAGCTTTGCACAATGTCATAATAGACCTAACTCAAATAGAACAAATATTATCGGTGAATATATACAGTTTGTAATACGTTGTACCCGAGAGGTTTTAACCAGCGATTCCTCAGCTTATTTTAAGTAAAGAATAAAGATGCCATTTTGCTCCATCTATATTGGACAGTAAGGGATGGGACTGGCCCTAAGTAGGCTAACTTTATTCTAATTACGACAATAGTATTTTATTTTTGTTTATTTGGGAGACCAGTATACAATGAGTGATATAAATTTGACCATTTACAGGTTTCCGCATGGATATTGTTTATAAGTGAATCTAGTGATTGTCCAAGAAATCAAAGTAAAATTAAAAAGATAATTATACAAAATAAATAAAAAAAATAATAATTTAGAAGGGAGGGGGTTGATCTAATTGAAATAAATGTTTCTGATTTTATATTAATAAAAGAACAAGAAAAATAGTGTATATACTCGTACATATAAAAAAGAAAGTTAATAGACTGGTTGTAGTATGAGGTGAGTAGGTATCTGAAGTTTTTTTTTTGTTATTTTCTGGCTTTCACCCATTAATTAAGGGCGATCTTGGCCATGTTTAATCAGTTAGATTTTAATAGAACAGATTGTTCTTACAATCATTTAATTTTAAATATGATATTATATTTGGGCAAACAAAATTGAAGTAAATAAGTTATAGTGTAAATGTATGTGTTTTTAATCCCCAATGACTTAAATTTTAATGCTATTTTTATAAATATAATGCTAATAAATAGTTAATTTGGGGGAGTTGAGACTTAGAAGGCAGGGAATACTGGTAGGGAGTTCAATCTTATGTTTTACCAATTCATGCATAAAGTTAGGAAATTCGTCATTGATAGGACACTCGAAGAAATTATGGTCCAGGGTATCCTCTAACCCACACTATCTGAAGTTATAAAGGCTCGATAGATCGCCGGAGTGACTTTATAGAGTGTGGTGTAGAGTTAAAGATGTCAAATTTTATATTTTATTTCATCAAGGCGATACTGGCTTACTTTTTTTTTAATTAGCCATGCCTTGAGTCCACGATCTCTGCTCCAAGGGACAAAGATTTTACCACTCTCCCACGGAGTTGTCTATCAATTTGAAGAATCAACAGACATGAATAATGAATGTGATTGGCATTTATAATTAGTGAAATGCAAACGAATCTCCAGTAATTAAATCCATGACCTATTCGTTTCCACAACTCGATTAAAGCAAGTTTTTTCGACCTTCGAAACTTTCGGATATAAGAGCCTTGATAGCAAACATAATTGATTATTGATTAGCCACGGAAACGTACATCGCATCTTGCATTTAATTGTTCACACACAAGAAATGGAAATATGTGCATTACACGGTGTTCGGACATTTGTGGGATAATTTGTTTTTTAATAAACTCTACTGCAGTGGGACTATGGCATCCCTAATTATTGGGGTATATTGTGAGCATGAATTCATATCTGGGGTATTCACATCTGGTCGCTAAACACAGATAAATCCATTTCACGTATTTAAAAATAACGATTCCATTTTTTTTAAAGATTTATTTAGTTTTGAACTTGGATTGACCAAGGTACATGTTCCCAACAAGTATTCTGGTGGGAGGTCCGAGGCACTATTTTATGCTGGGAAAGCGAAAACTTCAACTTACCAGAAGACGCGCAATCAGTAGAGCAACTCAACTGCATAACGATGCAAACATTTTTGCCACTATCTTTTGACGCATATCAGAAAATAGTTGTATAACTGCCTCCATGACTTTAGGAGTGGGATAAAGGTACAAAGGACCAGAGTAGATGGAAAGGTGGCTTAAGTTATCTAGTTTGATAGCGGTCGTATTATGAGTTTTAATTTAACATCACATATAGTTGGGTTTAAAATATCCATAGTTAAGGTAATTTCAAGCGAATGTTTTATATTGGTTTTCTATCACCAGGGCGATTCTGAAAATACCTTCCACTCTAATGACTAGACACTTATCTAAATTTTAAAATACAATAATAATGACAATTGACGCCGCGGGCTTTAAAAGGTTAGGCCGGTTTTTCTACTTTTTAAACTTATATCCATTCGAAATAGGAACAAGGGAGTTGGACCATGGGAAAAGTCGCAAAGATTGTCCTGTCATACTACTGCAAGTCGCATTTACGAAGAGGAACCTTTGTTTCTACCTGTATGCACTAAGTTGGCACGCTTACACGCCAAAACTTCCTCTATTTATATTATCTATATTTATACCGGTAGTTATCGGTTACCGTATAATGCAATCAGTACCTAACTGAGTAACGGTTGTATTTCCTTGATTTTATTACCTTTAAAGAAAGGCAATCAACTTCTGAGTGAGCTGCAAATAGCACTATTTGGATAATTAATATTAATAATTCGTGATCAACTCGTTATTTGGCATTCTCCGCTAAAGACGAGAATCGATAAATAATACAAGGTCTCCGCAGATCGGCACACTGACTTTCTGTTGCAAAAGTAACGTGTTGCACATTTACAAGACGATTTGCAATTAATTAGCCGAAGATCGTAACGTTCACCTGTGCACTATTGCAAATTCAAAAAATATGTAGAAATATGCGCCGTAACAATTTTATCCATCGGATTGCTAATCTGACGGCGGTGAAACACGCCCTAAACTTAAAATAGATAGGTTGTGATTATAGTTCTAGTACGTTATATAAGAAATTGGCTGTCTTTGCTCTATTGTAAAAGCCCTATAGGAGTGTACACAAAAAAGCAGAAAACCTTCCCATAAGTAACTTCTCGATTTATAGGGTGTAATGTACCCTTCTTCTTTTAAAACAGTTTAGCTGTTGAGAAAGCTAAAGTTGCTAATATTAGGTCAGTAAATAAAACTTATGAAATATGTGCACTGATTTCGAAGAAAACATTATGAATAGATAATCACATAGCATGTAAACGTTTTTCAAAATAAATTTCCTGCCTATTATAATTAGACGTTTTAAGATATAAGTCGACGATTCTATGTAAATGTACACGGCACCAAAAACTTGTCTCGGCAACAACAGATTTATTCCGAGAAATCAGATGACTCAGACAAATTTCTGGAATTTGAGAATGAATAACATTTTGCATAAACATGAGATAAAATAAATTAAAAACTTTTTTTATTGCAATTCTCAAAACCAAGGGCTAATAGAATCCAAGGACTTCAAGTATTTTCGATCTCTTCCAAGAAATTTACGGCAGTTTTACAACAACAAGGATTAAAAAAAAATATATATATATTTCGCGGAATCGGCGTGCAGCAATTTTTACCTCGTTAAAGCTGCTCTCTGACGGTCCGGTGAGGAACGAACTTTTCACTCGCTACTGGCGACACTGCGCAGAAAGGTCCCACATTGGATTGCGTTGCAAACCGTTACCTTACTTTAGCAAATTTGACTTTTCTGTGCAGTGTCTGCAGTAACGAGTGAAATGTTCGTTCCTCACCGGACCGTCAGAGAGCAGCCTAAGCTTTGTAGAAAGCTCGCTTGTATGTATTGTGTATACTGATGACATACGCGTAAGCTTTAAGAATGCTGTACAATATATAATGTAGGTGTACAACGGTTGATCGCTTGGTAAAGTTTAGTTAGGTTAGGTTAGGTTTACACCGAGAGCAGTTACTTTCTATCGCGTTTTAGTATTAAACATAGTAAGTATCGTTCTGTATCTGTACAGTACAATAATTTAAATTATAACCTGTATTTGCATACAAGCAATGAGCTCAATTTGAAGGCATACATTTATAAACTTGTTCTAGTTTACCTAATTTGAATTTTATGATAAATTCCTCGGCAATACATCCAATTAAGTCAGCGTTATGTCAGTTTAGAAATAGTTCTGATTGGAATATTCGACCCGCGATAATAATAAGTTATGCACAGCCACCGCGCTACGCAAGAATGAGGAAGAAAGCGGTCGGGTCGTAGTTATTTATTGTCTGCAAAAGCCGTTATTAGTTATTATGATCTAAGGTTATTGCACTAAATATTATTCAGGCAGGAAACATAACCTACGCACTTTCAATCTTGCGCAACTTCTGAGCGCTTTGAATGATAACGAGGTGAAGTATGAATACCTGATTAACAGAGGTAAGGAGATTATGGTTTGCGAATCAATTTTTGCATTTAAAAAACTAATAACTGAGTTGACAGTTCTACGGCGTTTTCAAAACAGAAGAGCTACAAATCAATTTGATTTGAATCTCTGAGGATAAGTCTTCCTGACTGGGGTATGCAAGTTGTGGTTTTTGTACCAATTATTGCATTCTAAGACGTTACCTAAACAAAACAGGGAGATAGCACTTCACTTAACTTCATTAGAGACAATAATTGGTTCTGTACAATCTCCTTACCTCTGTTAATCAGGTCAATTTCCTTTCAAATTTAACAGCAAAGCAGAAACCGACTGCAATCATCCTGCATCAGTGGAGATGCTATTAGGATCAAACTGTTCTAAGAATGTCCGGCTCGATGGACCAATTTCCTCTACTAGGAAATCCTCGATCTGACCCAAGATTGTAAATTGTGGACTTTATAGATGGATGGAATATTTTCGCGATAATCTTGTAGAAAAGATGCAGGTCGGCGATTGTTAACTCATTAAATTAAAACACTATTGTTGTTAACACTTTTGTATATATTTTTTTCACATCTCTCTACAGTAAGTTATGAAGGCTGTTGTTTACTGAGAATTTCGAGAGAAAATAACGATGTCATCAATACAAATTTAAATACCTGTAAAAATTCAACTGGGCAAAAAGACTGAGCTGCATAGGATAAGACTAAAGTTAGCTGACTACCAAAGAGGCTTCGTAATGATGAGGCTAAAGGAGGAATAGAGGATGACTAAACTCTGTTGGATGATGTAAAAGACAATTTTTAAGCATAGACGCTTATAATTTTTTTTTAAATATAGTTTGATAAAAACTAAACTAGATGTCTAATAGAACTGAACGCAGTATTTTTAAATAATAAATGAGAATTTTTCAACACACAAAGCTGTTCAGATAGAAGAATTTAAGTAGATATAAGTAAAGATAAATGAAACCATCACGTAAATTAATAGTTTCATCGTATTATACAAAACGTATTCGTAAAATACTTTCGTATAATTTTAATACACCCATTGAATATTATGGAACAGTGTCGTATCATTCATTATGCTGCAGAAAACGTGCATGAACAATAATGGCCTAAGGAAATCACGTAGCTTGATTCATTGTTCTTGAGACAATGGGCTCCAAAACTGCAGTATCAACTTCTGTGCTACATTAAATGTCTTTCTAACTGTTGAGTTAATGTTTAACGGTTAAACGCCGAAATAAAATAACGGTTGTTTGACAACGTTATTGGATTGATATCGCCGTTAATCAGGCTCTATACAAAGGACTAATAGTTTTTATCGTAACCTGTTAAACGTTTTAAGATTAGCTGGCCACAAAATAATCATTCATAATTGATTTGGATGAAATACCTCCGTAATTTTATCAAAATAGATAAATTCCTATGGCACTATTTTTTTTTCAAATGAACAAAAAAGCTTTTCTCAAAGATTGTGTTATCCATGTGTTGCGGGTTTATTTAAATAAAGGAAAGAATCTAATTGTGTTTTGAAGAGACCCATGCTACGGAAGGGTGGAAACACACAAGCTAAAAAATCATTGCAAAATTCAATAATGGGTAGTAAAAACAGCCCGTTCTCAGGCTGGAAAAAGATTAGATCAATAAAATACAATCCAATTGACGTCATTTACGCGCATTTACAAAATTAACCGATAGATGTGTGCCATGGGCGAGTTCGTGTGACCGAAGTAAGCTACATTTTTCCTCACTTTTCTTTCAAATCGGTATAGATCACACTTCTATTAGATTGTCTCTTCTGTGGTTACAAAACCTTCTAAAACTATGCGAAATTAAAGCATAACCTAAAATTATGCAGTGAACAGTAACGTTATAACTTGTTTAATATTATGTATTATTTATTAATTATAATTATGTTTAACTCTTTCTGAGAAATGTAGAAGTTGTCCTTGGCTTGATGAGAAACACTTTCTGTCTCGCTGGATCGAATGTCAAATAAACCTGATTATTTGCTGCGAAATTAATTATTTAGAACCGGTTTCACAGAGATAAAAATCATCTTAAATTGAATCTACCATCCGCAATAGCTACGGGTGTCACCATGCCAAAAGCATCACGCCTATTTAGTTTTGAATAAATTATTTTTGTTACATAACACGAACTCCGTTATTTGTGGAATTTATTAATAAATGTTATCCTATTTTACGTGATATTTTTTTAGCGTTGAAATTATTATTTGTGATAGAAGGATTCACTTATACAAGGCCATGTCAATTTAAATAGATTTTCCAAAAGAAATTGGGTGAGCAAATTGAATATTTTTTTTGCTTTGGAACAACTTAGTGTGAAACTTTACTCCCTTTTCATTCTGCAGTTTTTATCAACCGTAATAATAATTAAACCATTTCAAGCAATGTTTTAATTATTTCTTAATTGTGATCTACCACCAGGGCGATACTGGATGGGTCTGCTACTCTTCAACTATTATTTGTTTGTAATTGCATGTGAAATAATTTGTATTAACAATAGTAAACCAATGGAAAACAAACTGTAAAAAATGATAATAAAACTGGCCAGAATGATACGAAATTTGGTGTGCCCCAGGGCAACTTTATGGATCCTATCTTGTTTTTTTAATAAAGGTAGGTGATTGACTTGTGCAATACAGAATCCGGTTTCGATCTCACGACTTTTGAGTTCAGAGAAAAGAAACTCACCGCACTACCTGTAAGTTAATAAAGTTGTACTATATCGGAAGGATATTTTCATCAATTTTCAAATAGATCTTGCTGCGGATTTTTATGTTTAGTTTAAGTTTAAGTACTTACGAAGTTCAGTCCTCTCTCCGCAGTCCACGTTGAAGGGCTGGTCGCACTTGTTGATCTTCCTGATATGGGGGTCGAACACAAGACCGTCGGGGCACAGCTTCTCCTGGGGCACTCCGTCGCGGCACTCGTAGAACTTGTCGCACTGTGTGGCGTGTTCGTACTGGCCGTCCTTCACGGGGCACTTGTACTGCTGCGCGGCTGGAAGAAGAAGAAGAATAAATTAGCTAAACAACTCATCGTATTACCATTTCAATCCCATTTTGTAACTCCTGCCACTCCTCTTAAAAATCTCATTTCGTCTGCTTGAACCCTAGAACATGTGTTCCATAATTCGAGATGGGCTAATGGAATATTAACATTAAACCCCTCTTTATAGAAAAGTCGCGATTGAGGTGGCTTGGTCACCTATTAAGAGTGCCAGAATTCCAAATTCCACTGAAAATTATAAGTGAAATTCCAGCCAGATGACATCCAGTTTGCCGCCCCAGCCGAGAAATTGAAAAAAGTAACTCCAGAGGCTGTGCGAGGAGAGGTTGGGCCTACATTGGACGGAAGACGCCTTTAGATACATTGTCGAGACGGTGGATCTCAAATCCGAATAGGATACGGAGAATAAGATGAGTTGAGAAAAAAAAACGTGACAATATATTGACATGAGAAATAGGAAGACGTCTCATGAATTTTTATGAAGAAAATTGCTTGTTATCTATTTATTTTGAAAGCACGTAGTACGAAGAATTTATCGATTCGTTTCCACATTAATTAATGTCTACGTTTTCGTCTATTATCTGTTGTCCCACGCTAGGATTACCAAACTGAGCACGTGCTTCCAATGTGACTAGTTACACGCACACAATGCTTAATGTAACATGCTCAAGGTGTGGCAAGTACCACGTACCAACCGGCAAGCTGCCGCCGCCGCAGCTTCGGACTAATACTTTCACTTTGAGTTACCGAGGCTGTTTTCATTGGTCCCAGTTTCAATGTTAATTGGCACTAGAACGCGGAAACTGTACAGATTGTTCTATCAACTGCTGTTTTTATTGAACTGGATCATTGTACGTTAGAATGGTATCTCTCACGGGCGTGGGTGATTTCGCGACTCGGCGGAATGTCGCGAATTTCAAATGCAGGAATGTTATTAACGTGTCTGCTGCCGATTCTTTGGATGGCGTGCATTACTGATCGCTGACGCTTTTGTGGTCAATGATGGACTATTCGATGCATGTAAGGATGCGGTTTTACCTTTTATTTGAATAAACGTTTCCATCCGCGAGAGCCCGCATTCACATTAGCCATTACTTGAAAAAAACACGCCACCAATGGAGATGTCACAATTTCTGGATTGGATCTCTCAGTTCAGACATGAATAATGCAAAGTATGCTTGTTTATGAATGCCGGTAAATGGTGATATAGACATAGATGCGTCAATGATTAGTGGACTTCTTAGCAAAATATTATATTTAAGACAATGCACAAAATCTTTTTGAATGTCCTACGTCAAAAAAACTAAAAACGGTGGGCTTTGCCATACTGGAATAGATTTTTGGTTTAAGAATGTTTGTGTCAACGTAATCATTTTAAGCTTTTAAAGGCATTACTGCCGTCAGCTATGAAGCTTTTTAAAATCAATTGAAGTTTCGTTAAACGTTACGTTATTTTTTTATATATTTTTGTTATTTTTCAAACGTTTGTGGGTATATGGTAGATATGCTTTGTTGGTATTTTTAACGAATTCCGTATATTTCTTCTATACGCTTTACCGTTTAATTTATTTTACAGTAAATTACCGGTTATTGCAAGTACTTCGTTGAATTCTTCGTTTGCCGGATTGTTTATTACAAAAAAATAAATAGGTTTGCGGTTAATGTAAAGTGCGCACATGTGATGGCGTATTGAAATATCTCAAATGAAATTATAAATTTTCACGAAGCCTTGCAACGCGACGAAGGAAAACGTGCTGTCACGGTGACACAACAATTGTTAACAATTTACACAAAGAGGTTTCCATCAACCTACCTACTTCTGCTTTCTGGTAATTGTTTATGTTTACTATAGACAAGATGCTAACGCGAAAACCACCAATCTCAACACCACGATGTCAACATTACTGTCGGCTTATTACATGAATCGAAATGCACGTTCAACACTTGCTTTCCCCGCAACCGGAATTATTATCAAATGTGTACACAAGTATACTGTAATTTAAGATTTTTTTTCAATTTATCACGATCAACTTTGTTTGCTGTCAACACAGGTTCTACTGGTAAGACAGGGACTGTACTATAACCCTTATGAGATTTTATACATGATTAAATTAAATTAAATTAAAAATAACTTCAGACAAAGGCAACTCCAAAGGCTACACGATTAGAGGATGAGCCTGCAATGGACGAACCTGCTGAAGCAGTATAGGATGGGGACGCCTGGAGGCGACTTATCGAAGTCAACACAAAACTGAGACAGTAGACTAAGACGAAGGTATATTCGAAGACCTAAGCATAGGCGGCTGGATTATTTTAAGGTTAACACAGCATCCAATATTATGAGTAAGTACACCAACCATCTATATTCTAACTGGGCTACCTTACCAGTGAAATGAATTCTATAATTTCTTCAAATATTTGGTAACTTTGTGGCATTATTAATTATATAAATTAAAAATATACTTTGTATTTACCACTTTAATTAAAATATATAAATATTTCTCTACATGTTTCGATAGCAATGCTATCATCTAATAATTTATATAGAAATGAATTCTGTTTACAAAGTTTACTGAACTTGTGTAAAAAGTACGTCTCCACGCCTGAGCAACTCTGATAATTCAGGGATACGCATAAATAAATTCTGTTTGCGTGTAAAAAGTTACGGACCTACAATTTTACCTGTTTTTTTATTGTTACTTCAAGGCATTGATTTCATCGTGTTATTTCTAATTAGCCAAGCTTAACAAATCGGCCCCAAATATTATTTTCCAAGGGATCGTTCTTCACGGACCGATTGATTGCATATTTACTAATCGATATTTCAATAAATATTGAAAAGAAATTAACAAATCATAAAATGATGGTATCATGTCAGATTATTAAATATTACAGTCAGTTTTTAAAACGTTCATAACACGTTATCGAATTGACCTAGCCAACTGAAAAAAAGATGCTAATCGTAGTTATGATAAAAGTACGCGGATCAATATTCTTCACATTAATAGCAAAGATAAACGCCTAGATAATGATGCTTTAAGTCTATAATTAACATTAAAAAAAAAACTATCTTTCAGCTCCGTTTTAAATTTGTTTTCTTTCACCCCTCTTTATTAATCCCCACGCCCACTGTAACACCTAATATATATGTTCTGCCATCATTGCAACATCAGCCCTGATGCAACGGTTGTTCGAAAACCGGTCAGTGTATAAAATATAAAGTTGCTAACACAAAGTTTTATTGTTTCATTTCGAAAAAGATGCGTTTACCTAGGTATAAATTTGCGAAAGAAAATTCTTGAAGTCAGAATTAAGAGACATGTTTGCTTTGGGATATTTTTATAAACACGATTATGTGACAGCCTTCCGTTTTCGTTTATTTTGTCGACCTCACTTTTTCCAGATATGCCTAGCTAGTAGCTACAAAAGAACTAACGGAAATAGTGATTAATTTAAATAACAATTCCTGACTTTCAATATTGCAGCCGTCAGCGTGGCGCCTTTTTGTATACAAAAATCTAATAATAAAATTAATGAAAAAGTTTCAATAACAATAAGTTTCCAACAAAAAATTCCATTTAATATTATTTAGTCGGTTTTTCATTCTTGTTGCTTTGTGAATCTTGAATGGACAAAAAAGTGTTTTAAGTTGATGTAAAAACACTGTTGTGTTTAGAGAAAAATGCTTCAAGTCTTTACAAAGAGTTTCCGAAAGTGTTTTCCTGACAATAAAAGTAGATGGTAGGTTCTTGGAAACGTAATCATTTTTGTTTTGAAATATCAAATTTTTATTATCGCTAGGAATGTCACCGCATTGCAAATTACTCAAACATTACTCCGACGGTTTGCAATAAAGGAAGTCAAAGGAAGCTGATGAAATAAAAAAAAGGTTTATTTTAATGAAATTTAGCAAATCATGAATTTTCCTTTTGTGTTTTAATACAATTTTAGGTTTTCTGAAAATTAAAACCTCCCACTTATTAGAATTATGAAAATAGGTAAAATAAAACTTGGAATGTTACCGAGTAAACGTATTTTTAAAGCAGATATATAAGACACAAGAAGACTATCTGCATTACGTATTAAAATAACTTTGTATTTTAACACACTGTACGTGTGAAAATGTATTAAATTTTTTTATTTTTTTATAAATTCTTCAAACTATAACTTTGTGGCGTCATTATTAATTAAATAATTAAAAATGTACTTTGTTTACACCACTTTTATAAAAATAAATAAATATCTCTACATGTTTCGATAGCAATGCTATCATCCTATGTGAATATATGAATATATTTATTTATTTTTATAAAAGTGGTGTAAACAAAGTACATTTTTAATTATTTAATTTTTTTTCTCTGTACGTGCGAACATGTATTAAAAATATAGTTTTTTTTCTCTGTGCGTGTGAACATGTATTAAAAATATAGTTTTTTTTCTTTGTGCCTGTGAAAATGTATTAAAAATATAGTTTTTTTTTCTCTGTGTGTATGAAAATGTATTAAAAATATAGTTTTTTTCACATGTGAAAATGCATTAAGAATGTTGTTTTTTTTTCACTTGAATGATTTGGGTAGGTACAATAATCATTTTAAAGATATTCTTGATTGAACTAATTTGAACCACTCACTTTTTATGTCTTTTATCGGATAATACATTAACCTTACCGTTCACACGATCCAAATTTACGTTATTTATAGTATTCAACCTTTAACTAATGAATTGATAGATATATAAATTAATCGGTACTTAATTTAGTTTCGAAACTTTTGTACATGTTTACGTGAAAAAGCTCAAGTTAAGCTAACGCTGGCGTGTCATCTTGGGATCAAAAGGAAGTTTTCGAACTTATGTCGGGAAGGTTAAAATGCTTTTATTTATATTTTAGTTCCAGAAATGAATAATTTCTCCAATATAATATATTTAGCAAACAATATTGTGTTATAAAGTAAAACGTATTTGTCCAATTATATGTATTTCGATTTTAAAGCATTTATTTCGTAAACTAATTAAATTACATTTATTTTTGCGTTTCGGGCGTAACTGAGTTATTTGGCCATCGGTTGCCATTCGTGATTTGATAATGAAATTGCCGGAACGCGTTGCCTTGAAATGTGAAGGCCAAATTACAATAAATAACTTAATTATAATAGTCTGCGATCGAATTCGTTTTCAGTACGAAATCTGTGTCATACATTAACACCTTGTTTCAAGGCGAACCACGAAAAATCACTATGAATTGCAGGAATCGGACAGTTTGGTTTAATGGTATTTTAGAGAGAAAGAATAAAAACACTTTAGCATGAAAGGAGATTGTAGAATTTATTTAGTAGCAAAAATAGAATAGAATACAATGCTTATTTTTAACGCTTTGTGTAAAACCATTTTTTAACTGTAATTTTTTTTTCATGGATAAAGCAACAAGCCAGGATTAAGACAAAATTAAATAGTAGCAATTCCTTTAATCATTGACTCATGGCTAGCATTATCTCGACTCCGATCTCCACGATACATTTGAGTGTTTGGCAGAATAATCGATATTACATAGTATCCTGAGAAAATTTTGAGTATGCAGCGATGCAAATAAAAAAGACATATAATGTGAAGTAGATTCACCAGTTTCCCGCTTGTACCAGGACTATCCGGACACCGTGTAGAACGAACTCTCTCAGAAATATTTATTTTGCAAAGCGATTGTTGCATTTTGATAGACAAATCTAATGTGATTTTACAATGGCTAGTAAATAATGAAACATTTGTTAAAAGATCATATTAAATACTCTACAAAAATAGTGGGTTCTGTAAACAAGCTGTACTTTTTTTACTAGTTGGTTATTCTACCTAATATTTCCGATTTACGATCGTGTACATTCATGCGGTAAGAACGCATGTTCAAAATAATATTTTCGTAATTTGGTAAATTCTCAAAAATATACTATTAGCGCCAGCTAGCGACAAAAGAATTAAGACGTTTTGACACTTGAGGAATTCCGTTCGCCCTAATATAACCGTAGATAAGAATCATAGATCTTATCAAAACGACAATTTTTTTGCATTTACATCGGCTTAGAGATAAGAGAGGAAATCTCAGATCATGAGTTTAATATATATTTTTTAATAATATACCATTTTGTGAAACACTTAGAGTTATTACTGATATTTAATAACAGCATTACTTTGAGTGTTAGGCAACGAAGTAACGCAGACCGGTGCCGGTGGGATATTGAGTAATTATTGACAATATGTACGTACATGACCTCACTGATACTGGCAAAGAGATTGGCTCTGTAAAGTCTTAGCACAGATGTGGGAAAGAGGCTGTGAGGCAATAAACCAGTTTCCAGATGTTTGTTTGCCTTTCTTTGAACAGAAGACCGAATAACGAATCTTACGACTTTGCTTGATTTATGGAAAATGTTTTATAGTTGATATTTTCGGGCAGAAATTTTAAAAATTCAAGCAAGTTCGAAATAACGCTTGGGAAAGTACTGTGTTTGAATGTACGGCTTGTATCGATTTTAAAGCTGAGTTCATGTCTTAACAATAAGTACCTACCTAGATCTTTTCAGACGATAAATTTAATATTTTCTTTGATTTTTATGGCTGTCACCCTTCAAGGGTGTTCTTGGCCATCATTTCAAATTATGAAGAGACGGTAGGCGAATTTATGTTAATAATAGGTGGGCACATTTCAAAATTACGTGGAAAATTGTAGTCGATTTCACACTTAAAAGAGGTGAGATGTTGAACGGAAGGGGGGCAATTGTAGATAAGGCTTGATAGAAGAGAGGATATTTGTTTAAAGAGACAGCCAAAGATTTTGATCTTATCTTCCCACTTCTAGACAACAGAAAACACAATCAGGGGAGTCAAGCACGTGAATTAAAAAAAAAAGTGGGAGGGAAGTATAGGGTAGTAAATTTACGAAGGATTTTTTACAAATATTTCATAGTGCTGTCCAACTTATTTAGAGACATACATAAAACTAAGATATCATAAGATCTGGGATGAGATATACTTGATAAAGAATGAGAATAGAAGAAAACAAAGTGTGTATTAATCTGGATAGCAATTACGATCAAAACGGTGTTTGCTATTTTTATTACACTGGGGGAGTTATCATATCGAGTTATTTGAAATTCAAAACGAAGAACGTTGAGACAGAAACCTTGATCTATTTTGACTGAAGTAGCATGGAATTCGACTGCGTTAAAAAAAATTAAGGGCGAAAAGAAAGATCAATAAGATATTGAACTGAAAACTGAGGGAATAAATAGAATGAGTGATCATAAATCAAAAGATGTGAAAGAATGAGAGAGAAGTAAATTTAAAAAAAATCGTGTCCTCAGGAAATCAGAAAAATATTCATAAATGAAAGGGAGTAAATTTAAAAAAAAGTTGACCTATTCATCTAATAAGTTATAAGATTGTTTGATTATTTCAAAAATAGAACAAAGTTGTCGAATCATCAAGGTTAGAATCTACGAGATAAATTGCACGTCCTCCAATCGCGATCTAATTTTTGAAAACCAATGCAGATATCACAAGTACTGCGGAAAGCATGCTTGACCGAGTCCATTAAACCTTGAAAGAAAAATAATGTAGTTCATATTTATTTAAATCCATTGGAATCGTAGATCTATGACATTGCAAACTTCTCAATATCGATATAAAGAAAGTGTTAAAGTTACCCGCTAACGAGTATTACATATAATAAAATTTGCATAAATAATTTCGTCATAGATTAGTTCGACAATTATTATTTATCTACTCTTCTGAAAGCGACAGAACTGTTAGATAAACATTGTTATGTAACGACCGATGAAATATTGACATTTAACGTTAAAATGCGTTCTTTAAATGACTGTCCTCACATCTGTAAAGGTCATCTGCATTATGCAAATGAAATCAGCGTTAACTTTACTGTCTCTGATTCTTTATTCCTATTTATTCCGCAGCTTTCTCTGTCTTGATTTCTTCGATTTCTTCCACAATATTGTTGGAAACTCTTTTTAGAAAGTTATTTTTAAGCGTTTAATGGCGGTTGTATTGTCATAAAACGGTCAATTACATACAATTGCTCCTAAGCGTTATCAAAAGATACGTTGCCGTGTAAAAAGTTCTTCTCATTTGGAAAGAACCGTTTAATTTATTACAAGAGAAAACAAGCCTCCTTTATCAATACTATTAAAACTTTACAAAAACGTTCTTGAACTTGATAAACAATTAGTCTTTAGCGAAAAAAATAACAACGTGGCACTTACGAAGCAGAAAAGTAAAAGGGTTTGCACGCCAAAAATGGCTGAAAAACTATTTGGCCTATATTTACGTTTGCGTGGAGTGATCATCTCATTCGAAAATAAAATACTTGTCATGATTGATCACTCTAAAAAATCAACCTTGAAAAGTTGACAAGGTCGTCTGATAAAGCATTTAAGCAACGAATTAACAACTTTTACTGAATTAATTAATTCTGTAAAGATTAATTGCCAGAAATTAGTGACATAAATTATTTCAGAAAGTAAAAAAGTAGATATGTCATATTGGTTTGTTTGAAAGGAAGGTGTAACAGCTGTCAGAAACTTGAATAGCATTTAAAATTAAACCGAAACACTTGAGACCTCAGAAGTAACGTGAAACAAGATGCAAAGATCAAATTATTGCTCTCAAAAAAACATTTGTGGGGGTTGTAAAATACAGGAGGTATGGGAGAGATATTTCTACACATAATTACCTAGATAAAGATGTGTTTAAGGAGAGACGAAAAAAAAAAAAAACTCTTTCGATTCAGCAGACAAAATACTGCCCTTACTGTAATATATGTTTGATATTCTTGCCGATTAATGACGAGTGTTTTTATGAATTATTGTCGGATATTACTACAGGAAAGTTTAACTTAATCTCGCACTTGTACTTGAATACTAATTACGTTCAGAGTTCCTAAAACAATTTATGATTCATGTTTGTATCTGTAAAATTGATTTTAAGTTAATTTGTTTTGTTAAATAAATGAATATACTCACATGCGCATACTGCTAAGGCAGCGAAAGCCACAAAGAACTTCATGTTGTATGGGATATGGACTAAATCAACTTATACGATCAACTCTTGGTGTGGTGAGAGCTGCGCTGGCTTATAAAGGAGATTGCTACCACTATAGGCGGCGGAGGACTGAACTAACTGCGGGCGGTGGTAGCGCTTTTACCAGCGGTTCTGGGCTCTTTCTCCGCCTCCTTCCCCTCCCCTAACCGCCCCTCCTCGAGGAGTAGCGTACTAGCTCTAGCAATACGCCGAGGTGACTCCGATAATAGGCCGAATTACCATTGTATCAATGTCATTTTTGATAATAAAAAGTACCATTATTTTTTTTCTCGCTGATGGAATGATGAAAGCTTGCAATAGAAAAATGCAGCGGAATGATAAAAGACAGCACGCCAAAATATGATGTATTTTTTATGTGAAATCTTTTTATATTGATTTTATACTGATAGTGGTAAAATACAGTAGAATGTTGTGAGCTTATATTCAAAATGCAATGGAAATGTCTCATTATACGACTAATAAACGATTTATTTTATTTTATTTAGGTGTGAAAAATCACGGAATATAATTTTACTTCCAATGTTCAACTTTTAAAAATAAAGTGCATAAGTAAGCCATTAAAAAAATATATTATAGGTAGATACTTAACTTTTCGTGCACCATTATATCAATCGAATATTTTAAAAATATTTTATTTATTTATTTGTTACGTTTATATATTTATATATATATGAACATTTGTTATCGACTGACGTATTGCCCATCTCAGTAGGTGAAACTTATGTGTTGAGATGGCTACTTGCAGGGGTTGTTGCTTAGCTAAGATATTTAGATGACAATAGATTAATATATTACAAATTAATCCTTTTTTTTCAAAGTATCCTAATTTAAAGCCATAAAAGAATTTAGAAGCTGACAAGTTTATTGGAGGTGATCAATAATTTTTTTTTAAATTTAATTTTACAAGAGAAAAAATACAATTCAAAAAGTCCCGATAAACTACTTTTTTGTAGTTTGTCTAACGGGAGCTAGTTATTTAAAACATAAAATTTACAGACAAGATTACAAAATATATAAAATAAAAACATATGTAACAAGCTTAAAACATAAATATTTATCACGAATATTACTCTAAAATATTTCTGCAAAAATATATTAAAAAAATGAATTTAATTTATTGTCGAACGAACTTTTCTTTTTGCGTATTTCTGATGTCACTAGGTAGGGAATTGAATACCTTAATAGCGTTGCATTTAAAACTTCTCTGTCCATAGGAGGTTTTTCAAACTGGAATATTAAAAGATTTTACATGTCATTGTCTTAGGGCTCTAGTGCAAAATTTGTCTGATGTTAAAATGTAAAAAAATCATTTCTCTGAATATAAGTAGCTCTGGGGAAACTTATGATAGATATATACAATTTTATAAATACATTATCTGGTAAGACGACACAATGAACACAACATTATTTTTCAAAAAAATAAGTAAGTTATTACGAAAATAGTATATACCATAGTAGGTCAGCCGCAAATTTACCATCGGCATACTACGGAAGTATTAGAACGCGGGAACTCGCCTTTTTAATTTTTTTTAAAGACAGACAAAAATGTTGTATTTCCATGAGCTATCAATTCAACTCATTTTGGGACTGTTAAACTTTGCTACGTAATATTAAGTTTAACAAAGTTTTAAACAATACGAAAATAATATAAACATTTACAGGCTCGAAAAATACAGATGCAATAGAAATACATAATAATGTTTTACGAGAGAGAAATATACATATATCAGAATCTGCAAAGCCAAGGGACGGCTATCAGGACAGAGTTGGCATCTATGATAAATGGTTTTACAAATAGCATTTAAAAAAATAAGATCTCAGAATATCATTTCGAGCTTTGTCCGAAGCGCATACATGTCTCAATTCCTAGGGAAAATGATTATAGCTGGTGTAAGTAATGTATTCCAAAGATTATTTAATCGGTTGTTTTAATTTAACCGCCCATCCTTTGGGTTATTATTGAAAATCTAATGAAAAAAAACGTCATTTTTTTCATTAGATTTCGCAATAACAATACCACTGACTAGTGACGTAACTTGTATGGGAGAGACGAAAATACCCGAACACATCCGTGAGCTTCGGCTGACCTCGAAATACTAAACGACATGACGCAGGAACAAACTTGACGTATACGAATGTTTTGTGGGTTTCGGGTATAGTTTTTTTTTACCTGAACGTACGGGATACGGCTTGTTGCTTTCGGGCGATAATATAGCGACCGTATCACGTACGTTCGTATGGGTAGGGCGGTTTTAAAAAGGTTCCTTTTTAATTTTTAAACACATCCATCACTTCGAATTTTGCTTAACTTGGCCAATAACGAAACAGGGACATGTTAAAACAATTGTTACCGCAAATTAAGTCCATTTCTAAAAAAACCCCAAAGTTTTTTTTTTTTATTTTCACCATGTTTTTATTAAATAATACATTGTAAAATTTCAAATTATACATAGTAATGTAAAGGTTAACTCATTGCCAAGTGGATATTAAGGAAGCATTTTAAAACTAAATTAAAACATAGCAAAATTAATTGGCTAAAGCGAAAAGAGAGGGAAAGGGAAATAAAACCTTTGGTGGCCATTTATAAAGGTAGTTGAAAAATCATCCCCTACAACTGAAGATAACCCTTTCAAGAGGCGTGAATGATTTATTATTTTACGTAAATACCGCATAAGAGCGCCAACTGCTCCCAACCGTTTGGAGCTAGTGTAGATTTAATGTAGAGGGGAAAGAAAGGAAATCTGGAAGAGGAATGTCAGGAACTACTTTGGTATGCAGATCTGGTCACCAAACAATGCTATAGGAATTTCAAGCGAATTTTCGATTATGAATGGTGGTCTTTCACTAAGCTCTGACGGTGTGATGCATGCATTGTGAAGGAAAATGTTTGATTTTAAAAGTTTGGTAGGTTTTATAGGCATATACTTATGTATGGCGGTACACGAAATATTTTTTATAGATTCAGGTTAACTAAATTTAACGATCTCAAAACATACCACAACTTAAATATTTAGAATCTAAAATGAAGCCTTCTTTGACCTATTGTTGTCCCTGGTTAAACATGTTGATCTTCTAAAAATAGAGTCTTCTTAAAGCGGTAGTACCTACTCTCTGATTATTATTTTTAAATTGAGAATATATCCCACACATATTCAATGAACATAGGTAGCATAGATAAATAATAATTAATTAATTGTTTTGGGGTTTAATTCGTAGAACTCCGTAATTTTTTTTTTAAATTAAATTTATTTATTTACTACTCAGTATTTTCACAAGACTTAAATAATGTACATATATATATGTGTGTAAATCAATATAAGTTTGTAACTTTATTTGTTTGTCCTCGATGTTCTCAAAAATCACTGGACCGGTTTCGCTGAAAATAGCACAGTTTATTCTTATTAGTGCCGGGAAGGTTTAGAAAGTAGTTTGAATGAAATCCAATATGTAAAACTGTTTCTATAACGTTTTAAAATTAGTATTAAAAACATTGAACCATGTTTTATTTAGGTTAGCCCATAGATATAACAGTCTGGTTAGCCACAGATTGCATATTCAAAAGAAAGAAGTTTTTTTTGGGTAGAATATTTTCAAAGTGGAAAACAAGAGTAGTTACCTGCTTAACTTTATGATTTAGATATGTTTTGAAAAAATAAACGTTCGGAATTAAATAAAATATTCAAATAAATGTTTCTTTATTTGGAGATAGTTACTTACGCTGTAAAATCAATTATGGCACTCTAATGACAAACGAGAATTCACAACTTCATAACTTTATTCAAAAAAAAAACCCCGAGCAAGGCCGGGTACACATCAGCTAGTATAACATATAATATCTTTCATGTGATTATAAATCAATAAAAAAAACATTGCGTTTAATTCGGGGGAAAACAGATTCACATTTGTTTTCTCAGAAAATCGGTTCCACCGGTAATAAAACAATTTAGGCGCCATTAATTTTTATTTTATTGAAATTGGATAGGGGGAAATAGAATCTTGTAATTAAGTCGTCTCAACGTGGCCTAACGGTAATGGCCTTGAACGCCGAAACAGCTGTCACAGTAATAAAATAATAAAATACTAAATTTGATTTATATATTCTTTTTTTATTTTAAAAAAAAATACAGATAACGAAAATAGGCGAGATGAATCATTAACCATTGTCACCCATCATACTGCGAAACTACTGCGAAATCATTCACCCATACTACTGCAAATCGCATCCACAAAACTCTTGTTTCTACCTACACACCAAAAGCACATTTTTCATTACATAACCGTTTTGATAGTCTGTGCAATTTAAGGTATATTCATATCTACCAGCACCGCGCAATGCAGAACAGTACAGTACAGACACAACATTAGTTGCCTACATTGTCTATGAACACATTTGTATTACAGCGCACATAAGCGTAAAGTATCCGCGCAAGCACGTGCGAGATTTTCAATATTCTGACTGCTGGTGGCCGCTTGTGACTTCTGCGCCTGCGCAGTTGTATGAACACATACTGTTAGCACAGCTATCTTCACCAGTTGGCGTGATTAGACGCAGATGTTGCTAAATCGAGAAGATGGATAATTCATTAAATTGGTCAGAGAATTAAGGTTATGAAATAATAATAAATATGGGAATATGATTATAAAACCCTCGAACATGTTGTTGGCGGACACTAACGCTCAGTTACTCAGGTATTTACGTCTGTGCTGTGCCTTTACTGTACTGTTCTGCTCTGCGCAGTGCTGGTACATGTGAATATACCTTTAGTCGTAGCTCGGCGACTGTCGCTGACCGCTTCCATGTAATATCTCTCTTTGTTTCTATTATCTCTTTCACTAGCCAACATTGCATGCCATGAGTGTTTCATATAAAAGCGAAAAGTGATGCGAAAAACAAATAATTTACCTATATTTTTTTCTTTTATTATTTATTTTATTAATCTATATTAAGATTTTCTTTGATACGCCCTTTCTTCTTCTGTGGCTCTACTCCAGTCGAAGTTTTGAAATAACGGAGTTTATTAATTTTTATCACGATATATCCAGAGGGAATAACACTCCATCTTTACCCATAAACTTATTACACGTACTCAGTGGCGGTTTTCTCTGAAGTGCGTTTGTGCAGTGAACTCCCATCAAAAAGATAATATAATAAGACAAACTTGTGCAATAATTTTAGCACACTTTAAAACAGCACTCTTACAAATTCTGTGCTAAAAAATCTACCCGTTCGTATAATACTATAATATATATATATAGTATAATATTGCCCGAGAGTTCGAAATGAATCCAACGTGCGTTTTGAATTCAGCGTATATGGGACTTTCTGTTCTAAGAAATAATGTATACAATCCCATACTCGTGGTTTTTCAGTGGCAAACCGTTGAAGCATGTAATCCTTTAGGAATCTGTTAGCTACCGGTGCGCAGCGACTATGGAATTTATTAACACCTAATTTATATTAAATAGTATTTTTTGTGATCATTGTGTTTTAGGTTGTTATTAAAATAAGTTAAATACTGAAGATTGTTACGTGTTTATATTTTCATATTTAAAACAAAAACAAAAAATTATATCCTATGATATTATTATAAATCATGAAATTCATAATTACATAATCGAATCCGTACAAAGAAAATTAACCCGTGTGATTGCATATCGTGAAGGTTTATCTGATCAATTTGTAACGTACAATGATTAAATTTCGCATTATAAACCACAATCTCTGTCAGTCAGACGTAAACTTTCTGATGTATTCCTTTTGTACAAAATTATGCATCCATCAATTGATACACCAAACATTTTATCACAAATCAACATTAATACACCAACAAGAAAATCAACAAGGAGGATAAAATACACTTTTTTATATTAAAGCCTATCACACAAATCACACAAATAAGGGATATTTCTCTGCTTTACCGCGGATATTCAGAAATTACAATATTATACACTGCTTTAATAATGAAATAGACATTTTTAATGACACAATTAATCAATTTAAAAAAGCTTTACCATTAATATCAAACTTATAATGTGATGATGCCCTTGATTAAGTACCAAAACAGAGTACCATCAGCACAGGTGACAATAAGGAGTTAGTTTATACACCTGCTTATAATATGTTTTCGATCTTTTACTTGTTTGTCATTTGCTTTAGCATAATTTTTGCCGGATAATAATTGTTGTTTATTGTACTTATTAATCATTATTGCTTTTTAAACATTCACTTATGTAAGTTTTGGGCATATTGCCTGTTTTATGTACTAAAATAAAATAAAATTATATTCATTAACCACAGACGCTTGCACGAATCGCCAAATTGTGTCTTATTGCTAGATCTTATTTCTGATGCAGCGATATGATGAAATTCCTTTAGATCTAGGGAAAAATATGAAAAATTATGAAAAAAAACAAAATAGGATTTTTAGATACGGAATTGTTTTCTCCCTCTTTTAATCTCCGATTGAATTCCCAATGAGATCGACCACCAACCACCTATGATTTGTATAGTGCATAATCCTTGAGATAAATCTATTGATCCACAATTCATAGGCGTCAGAATAACTTCAGACAAGTTACGTGGAATTTAGCAATTATTTTTTTTCCTCTTTAACAGAGAATCGTAGTAATTATTTGTACTGAGAACATTATAATTATTTGAAATTCTAGTAAGACTTGACTTTCGTACAGATGTCATTAAATAACTAACCTTGAATAATATGGGCGAAAACAATAAGTTGGTAAAGTTAATACGTTGTTTCCGGAAACAATTTAAGAATCGAAATATGATTTGTAATCGATTAAATTAGTTTTTAAGAATGGAGCTGACAAGACGTTTAGGCATGTAGAGAAGCAGATGTCGCCCCCTTAATGCTAAAACCGCGTAACTCCAAACCAGATAGAACCGAGTTAGAACGATTCGAATGTTTGGACATAAAAAAAAACGATTTGCTTTAAATTACCATTTCGACGGCTGGAGGAAAAGGTCACATGACAATCATTTTGGCCCAAGTCTAGTTCACTGCCGTCCACGTTTATTTTGCGTGATTTTTACTGCGGTAATCAAATTATAAAACATTTTTAAATATGTCAAGCCAAATACTCTAACGTTTTATTTTTATGTTATTTTTTTAAAATGATATTTCTTATATATAATTAACAACATTGTTTACATGGTGATAATAGTGACATATGTATGTAAGTACAAAAAATTGTTTTTATTTTTTAATTTATTTATATAATCCATTCAGTTTCTTTTTTTTTAATTAATGCCTCCCTAATTAAGAATTTCTTAATTCTTCTTACTTATTTGCTGTTCTGCTTAAATTGGCGGAGCGACTACCTCTCTCCTCTTAATTCGGTTTCTTCTCCTTGCGTGTTAGGGAAGCGCTGTGTATTATTTACTCTCTGGTATTCTCGGATATTGTAAACGAAACGTGTCTTTATTATATGACAGGAGGGAATATACCTATAAAATAATATATCGACTGTTTTTTGGTCAAAGGCATTATTCCACATCTTTTGGAGAGAAACTTAGGCCTTAGTGCAAGCATAATGATCATGCTAAAACTCATAGAGGTTCAAACAACTAAGCCTATTTTTGCTTGCCAAAAGGTTCGAAATAAGGCCTTACACCAAAATAGTCTGTACTTTGGTCAAAGGCGTTATTCCTTACCTTTTGTGATAGAAACTTAGGCCTTAGTGCAAGCATCGCTTATTTTATTAATGTCACGGAGGTTAAAGCAACTAGGCCTATTTTTGCTTGACAGAAAATGTGGAATAACGATTTTGACCAAAAAAAAACACAGTCGATATGTAATAGTATTTTTAAAAAATCATTGCCACACTGGAGATACTCTCAGTATCGCCCTGGTGAAAGACCACCATTAGGAATCGAAATATTGCGTTGTTCAAAGTAAATTTTCCCATGTTCGGTGACCAAATCTGATTAGCCACGTTCCCTCTTCCCAATCTTCTCCCTCTCCCACCCCCTTAAGTCTTATGACGCCATAGTCATACTGGCTTCGGAAAACGGGAGCAGTTGGGACTTTGTTCAGTTTCACATTTGAAGAAAAATCAATTTTTTTTTGGTAAATATAAAAAAAAACATTTTTTTTTTAAATTATTGGGTTTTTTCGATAGGGTCATTCACCTTATTGAACGGTTTTGAAATAAATATATTTTAAAAGGTACCAATCATCAACCAAGGTATCAATCTTTTTGACAACTAAAGCTCTAAGTTGCTTGAAAATAATCATTTCTACAAAAAAAGCTTGAATTGATTTTTGGCTACATAGCCCTCAAATGCCACCAGAATCTTTCCAATCTTTCCAGAAGTACAGCCTTCAGGTCAACCACATCCGTTTGCAATTAATCTGACCCACATTACAATAAGCTACGTAACCTGTCTGGTAAATCAAAAACAGCCTTAAACAAATCACATTCCTGTTTTTATGAAACCTTCCAAACATTAAAACTACTTGCAACTGAATGCAACGTGTTCCAAAACGTAGGCACACTTGTAACCACTCTGTACACCAGTGCTCCGAAACCAGTGTGACACGAGACAATAATGCTAGGTGTATAGCGGAGCCTTTCTTCTAGGGGAAGAAAAAACAAACTTTTGCTTTTGGTACGCGCTCGTGGATGGCGCTAATTTGAATAGTTTTAGCATTTAATGCCTTTAAATATTGAGATGAATTATTTATTGGACTCGTGTACGTCAAGTCGTACAAGAAATGTATAAAAATACTGTATTCGCTAGTTTTGCAACAGTATATTGATTTTTTTCAGTAACTTCAAACAGTAGGTAGGCCCTGAGGGAAATCATTTCCCTCAAGGCCTATGTCTTCTTTGGGGATGCTGTGTGGAAGATCTTTTAGAGGATATGAAGGAGTGCACATATTCTAGGAGGGAGAAAACACAGATGCCGGTACATTATTCTACATCTGATCTGTTGAACACAAGAACGAGTCGTAAAAGCGACCCGTTCTCATGTGACAAAGTCAACCGTTTACAAATGTTGGGCGCGCGTTTAACGTATTTCCCCGACAGTACACCGGTGCTGAAGGGATCAATGACTAAAATTAATATTAATATTAAAATACAAGTAGAACAAGGATAGCATTCCAACCTGACATCTGTGCTCCAAAGATTGCAATCCGTTTGTTAAGATAGGCGAATCTATCAGACGGACCAATGACAATAGACAAATTATAAACATAGTAAATATACTTGACATTATTATTTTTTAGTATTCTGTATATTCCTGATGAGGAAAGCATCGCTTTCGTAACATGTTGAAATGTATATATTAATAAAGTGGTGATTACCATGTAATTTTTAATCCATTTTTTGATGATGACGCCAGAAACTGAATACCAATCTTTTGAAGAAATTATAAAAATCAGCAAATTTGCATTAGGTAAGTATTTATCTTGTGGCAAAAGAAAAGGTTGCGTACCACTTCTGCAGACCGCTGAAAAAAGATTCAGAATTCACCGGGTGGCCCTGAAAACCTGAAAATGGAGTGCGACTAGACGAGAACAAGTATGCGGCGTTTAGTCATCGAAGGTTTCTTTGAAATAATGTCTCGTGCATGTGTAATAAGTGTACAGTAACAATGTTGTTTTGTTGAGGTTACCAACCGCGTCACAAGTCACCTTACTTACTGCACAATACATACTCACTTCTCGTCCGGATCGCTTGACAACGCGACAACTTATATATAATTCGACATGACAACATAACTTTATGAATGTTATACCAGGAAGGATAAACGCCCTTAAACCAAAAGCTTTACTGTTTTTTTTTATAAATCGTAAGAAAAATAGATTACAGCAATTAAGGGGGGAGTTCTATAAGTTCGTAGAACTGACAATAAGGAAAACGGTTAGGGTAATTTTTTGTTGTTGTTACAATTATATTTTTCAAACTATACAATATTACAATATTAAAGAAAATTAAAGATTATGTATCTACCAAAGTAAGAATCGTGGGTCCCTTATCAGACACAAGAGCTTGTTTTTTTCTGTTAAAGGTATAAAATATGATTGTTCGTTCCAAAAATGCAATATTACTTATTATAAGATTTTCGCAGCATTTGAACAATTAATTAAACAAGATATTTTAATTTCTGGCTTAGTATATTATGATCACAAAGTCTCACCGCCCATTTCTATGTTACTATATTAAGAAATTGGAATTTCATTAATTGTTTAAGGACCCACTCGCTTCAAGTAAAACACTTGATTGAATTACTAGTTCGAAATGACTACTTTGAAATTAGAAATTTTTTAAATCATTTTTGTTTTGTGAAACAATTTAATTTGTTTCATGTTAATGATTTTTCATTATGGTATGGGCCACGATACGGGGAGCGCGGTCTCCTGTTTTCCTGCTTTCATCAATTATTGTGCCAAGATACTAGTAACATTGGTCCTTCGAGCCGGACGCCAAGGATGCCCATAAATTAAATACGTATTTTTGTAAAATACTTGTGACCTTTATAAGTTAATTAATATTAATTAAATAACGTATAACGTATTTTCTTTTTACAGACCATTTACTTCCCTATTTATAATCTGTGAAATAATTAATTGCCATACATCACGCGAATCCCTGAGAAAAATTGAAATCTCCAGCACAGGCACAAACATGAGATGAGGAATAGAGATCAAATAAGACAATCTTTGAAAAAAGAGTCTCAAAATCAAAAGTCGTTGGCGTACGGAATTATCAAAGATATTACACGAATTACCAAAAGATATCGATTTAGAAGATGTTTTAAAGAATCAGAATTGAAAAATATATTATTACGAAATATATGTATAAAATATTTCAAAAATGTAAGTACATATCATATAGTCAAACGGGAAAAAATCGTGAAACCTGAAATAAAAAAAAATGGTGAAAAATTATTCTGTGATGTTGATTTTGGAAAAAAAAACAATATTTATATATATATATATAGCTTTGCAGCATATTGTAGACATTTATTCAATTGGAAGTAAAAATATTCATTACTTTGGCAACACCAAGTAACTTGATGGTTTCAAGTGTTGTTTAGCAGAATTTCGAGCGAGGACGCTCGTGTCCAACTTAGAATACATTTTCAAATGAATTATGAATAATTTAAATGTAGGTATATGCCGATATTGAAACAATTATTATAACCATGTGCATTCAGATTTGAGGTTATGCCTCACATATGAGTTTGACAATTTATTATTTGTAAACAAACATTAACATCCACAGGGAAAACATCAAAACTCAATTTTTCATTTTTTTTTATTTATAATAATTGATCTATGAATTTTTTTAATAAATGCGTTTTTTTTATTTATTCATTTAACATTTAATAAATGGTTATTTCGATGCATAAATTTCAGTAATTACCTTTCCATCTAATTATTCTCCTTGGAAAGCGTTAAATAATAAAAAATGGTTAATTATATAACTATCTTATATGATGTAGAATCATACCCTTTCGAGGAGTACCACTAATTTCTCTATACCGTTTGGTGAATGTAAAAATATGCACTTAGACCATTGTGCTTGTTTAAACTTACATTCATCTTCCTATGAGGTGTCGTCATTAAAAAAAATTACATTTTTAAATTGCATAAATGGCTGTAGGAGACTGATATTTCTAGATGATGTGTAAATGCATTTAAATTTTGTTTGGATCCATTCGTGAAAATTTTAAAACTACTGTTCTCTTGAGGAATTAAAATTGCGTCATTTTTTCAGCGTCGTGTCATAAAGGAAAATTATTTCTTGACAATGTACGGCTAAATTATCGCACGACCAAAGGAAAAGAAGACCGGAATAATCGAAAAGTTCGTTGACATTACGTTTTCAGTGTAACAACTCTTTGAGAATCGAATTTGAGAAATAAAAAATAATCTTTCGAAATTATTTTTTGGTCCGATGTTATGTTCAAAGGTGGGAATCTCATATTATTCTTTATAAAATTTTATCTTATACCAATTTACTCAATTTGGTAATATAGGACAGGAAAGGAGAGGAAAAATGACAAACATTTGGTCATAAGCAATTTACTAGAGTTGGTTTTTGTACTTACTGAATAAAATATATTTAATATGTTATTAACTATTCGCTGCGCCCTCTTCGGGCCACATCCATGAGTTTCGCCATCGGCTCATAAATCTGAGTGATACGTAACTCAATCTTATCAATATTACTCAATAATATTATCTTTTTTTTAGTACACAATTTTAAAAGCATTTTTTTCTCGTACCACCAACCATTATCTATCAAACATAATTGTTTACCCTATAGTATTTGTTTTACTCATCTCTTCATAAGTACGTTCATAAGTTTTTTTTCCGTACTATTCTTCACATCTCTTTATACTTAATTATTATACTTTTTTTCTATATATTATATTACAATACTATGTCAATACCAGCTTTTCCCTTCTATTTTTGTATAATGGCACTTGACTGTCTTAAAATGGTATTTGTTCCCAGTTGGGCAGTCAAAGCTTTCTTACTTTGCTTAATAATGTGTGTGTTTCAAATAAATAAATAAAATAACCGGTTAGTGTCGAGAGGTCCAAAATGTCGAGGTTCCTAATTCTCACCCAGTCTTCGCGGGTTCAAGTCCTCCATCATTTCATTAGCAGCGCTATCCGCTTGTAATATTGGCGTGCACAGAGTTCATCAGACAACACCCTTCATGCAAGTTTTCACTAAGAATGGCTAAGCCGCTGGCTGTAGCCTGTTAGTTAGGATTACCTAAGACAAATCAAATATTCAAATAACCGCATTACTCGTATAAATTTTTTCCATATTGTTCCTCTAAATGAACACATACAATATTTTAAATGATAACTACATGATATTGTTATTTCTTCGATAAAGGTAAAATTACTTTGCGGTGACATTGTTAATAAAATTAATAAGAAATATTTTTTGTACACCACTATTTAATAAATGAATATATCAACATGTTTCAGAAGTGAAGCTTCCCTCATCATGGATACAAGGTGTACTGAGGCGTACAAGCTTCACGGTACAATGATATACACAAAATGTTTCTTTTTAATTTTATTGATATTGTTAGAATTATTTCATTGTACAGTTAAAACTAATTGATAAATTTACCATTAGATGGCATTGATTGCTACATTTGATGTCATTGCTGAAAAGCACTGCTTTTTAGACACCAACACAAACAAGTCTACCCTCGACGCGCTTTGCGCACACGTGTACGTTTGGATGCAACATTTGAATATGACGTATACGTTATTTTGCATAATTAGTTCCTGCTTTTGAAACGTTATGGTGGTGTGGTGGATGTGGCGCGCGCGGCGCTGCGTTCCGTGGTTGAAACTTCGCGCGTATTTTTGAAAAAGGTTAATTTCATAAAATAATAATAAAATAAAATTATGCGAGTAAGCAAGGGTAGGCAGTGCATATGTACCTATATGGGCGGCATGCCTTTGGCTTGTAATTATGGTAGTATGAGAAGTTTAAACATGCATTGTAAAAATTTTCAAAACATAATTTTCTTTCTTTTCAAAAAGTTTAAGTAAAAAAAGGTGCAATGGGAATAAATTAACAAAGAGTCGTGGAACCAACAACCAGAAACAAACGTTTCTTAAAATTGGTTTAGCTATGTTTAGTAATCAAGTCTGAATAGTCTAATAAACTTTTTTTACGTCCCTCTTCCTTACCTCCTAACACTCCCACACTACCTGTATCCGCGCAATTTTCCGTGGGTGCTATTTTATGTTATGGCCATTTTCTCAGTTTGCGGCAGTTCAATTTATTCGTGTTTTAAATGATTGCGAAAAATATTTTTTTTATATTTCAAATAATCAAAAAACAAAAGCCCGCACGCGAAGTGTTTAACCGAAATCAAATGGCTAGAGACAATAGATAACTGTTCCGTAACACGCTGTGATTTTGAATTGATAAAACGTTTTTGTCATGCCGCACGAGTCGTGTTCACACTTAACACTGTTCATACGTTCATAGGGTCAGACATGATAGGGATGTGACAGAACGCCTCACGAACGTGCACCATGCACAGCGGAAAACGTACATACAAAGTATCTAAAATTGTATTCGCATATAAGTAGCCGTTGAAAAAAAACTGTGTCACCAGAAATGTATTCCATGAAGATTTAAATGGAAGCCGGTGTGGTCTCTGACTTATCACCTTTTGGTTCTATCCCGGGGGTCGGCAACCTGCGGTTCGCAAGCCACATCCGGCTCTTTGGATGTGAAGCTGCGGCTCTTTAGTTCTATACGCAATTCTATTTATTGTTGGCAAGAAAAAAAATTGTGGCTCTTTAAAAACTTTTAAATTTTGTAAATTGTAATTTTGGACTCTTGCGACTCAAAAGGTTGCCGACCCCTGTTCTAGCCCCACGAGAGCCAATGAAAAGACAGCGCTTCGTCTCTCTTACACTTCCTGCATTGTATATTGCCGTTCTATTTTATCGACATGAAATGATGAAATATATGATGCATTAAAAATTTAAGGTCCGAATGGCCAGACTAACTTGAACGAATTCAATTGAGAGTGCCTAACAGAAAAACCAGACAAAACCACACACTAAGCCTACCTCAATAAAGCACTAACTCAAAACAAAACACCTTTATTCACAGCGCTTCACCATTTTTTAACACTTCATACCGTGAGTTCGACTTATTCAACTCAGTCCCTCATAATTTCAAATCTAAAATCAATGAATAACTTTCAAACAATACATATTACTCTGCACAGACTAGATTCTTTCCCTTCCCCTCCCTCCTATCATCCTATCCTTAATTGTAATAACTAAATTTGATTGAATAATCTAAATACTTGAATGAAAACCTCTTATTAGCTTATTTTTTAAATGTATTTACTGTACATAATAATTATTGTAAAATGTTGATTTTCCAAATAAAAAAAAAATAATAGAAAATTCACGAAACACGCCCACATTGCATTTCTTGTATTTTTGTTTATTCTGTGGATATAATTGATCGAATCTTATTCAACACAATGAAATACAACGCATTTAAATGTTTATGAAGTAATATTTGACCAGTCTTGGCGCCAAATAAATACAAAGGTGTAACCGTTTACACTCCGTGAATGAGATTATTTTTACTTGTAATGATATTTTGGTTATAGGGCTTCCTACTAAACGATTTTGTGTATTTTTCTATCCGAAACGTTTGATAAGTAGCGCTTAGAGTCAAGCATATCTACCGGTGGCAAGTAAAATATAGCTGTTGTCGTTTTAAATAATACTCCCAATGTTCCATCAGTTGGAACTGCCGAACGGTGGGTTTCCCTGATATTATATAGATCGTTATTTATGATTTTTGATAGTGTTTGCGTCAACGTTGGCGCTATTTTCAACGGTTATATTTGTCAGTTGACAATCGTCAGCGATAACGGAGTTGGCGTTTATTATTTAAGTCGATCAACAGAAATATATACTCCACACACCCTGAATCAGTTTGATTCATTTGAAAGTCTGAAAAAAAATTGTTAATCTTCTTCTTCTTGAGTCGCTTCCTCATTGCTGAGGATCATGGCCCCTACTGCAATCTCTCTCGTGTACAAGACTCCTCCACGCTGTAGGCAGACAGTTGATAGCCTATTGTGTATACCAAGCTCTTCCAGAATTGATGCGTTTGTGCGCCTGGTTGTCCATGGAATCCTTATCATTTTCCTCCAGCTACATATTTCGCTTCCTTTCGCTAGCTCTGGGTGCCCATGTTTCTACTGTCTGTAAATATTTAAGCTTGATTAAAGAATGGTTGTACAACTAATATTATAAATTGAAAATTTCTTTGGTTGGGGTGTTTCAATTTCCGTTATATTCGATTAATGATTAGCGATATTTTAATTTTTTGGCATTTCAAAGGTCCCCGTTAAACGTTGATTCTCGTCCTGTTTCAGCCTTTGATCAGTCATTAAGCATAACTGTGATGTTATCATGTTTAACGGCTAGATCAAATTTTGATATAATGCTGAAATTGGCCGAGAATCTGCGATTAACGGAAACCGTTCAAATATTAAAAATACAGAAGGATTGAAAAATCCCAACCTTAGCAAAAAAGGAAGTCTGCCTGAAGTAGTTGCGTCGACAAATAAATTTCAGGTATGAAAGTTCTGTGAAATTCATGACGCCAGATGTCATTGTTTGAAAGTTTTTGGTTTTTAAGACAGACGGAAAATGTTGATTAGAAACCAATTAAAAAGACAAACAAAGAAAACAACAAACATGAGAACGTGGAAAAAATAAAAACAAACAAAAATAACAAACGTGATAATGGGTCACTTCTACGACTCGTTCTTGTGTTCAACAGTTCGGTTGTGGAATGATCTGTAGGTCCCTGTGTTTCCTCCATCCTACAGCATGGGTCTCTTCAACACCCAATTTCACTCCTTCCTATCCTCTAAAAGACCCTCCACACAGCATCCCCAAAGATGATATAGGCCTCGATGGAAATTATTTCCCTCGGGGCTTCCTGTGCAGAGTTACTGTAAAAATATTTACGTAGCAATTACGTCAATTGAAAGCAAAGATAATAGAAAAAAGGGAGATATTGCATGGAAACGTGCCGACTGTCGCCAAGCTACGACCAAACTCCACGTACTTACTATCAAATCGGATATGCAATGACAGTTATGCTTTTGTCGTGTATGTAGAAATCAAAGGCGGGGCGCCGCCGTGCATAGATACGATTTGCAGTAAAGTATGTGTAGTGACGACGCGCATTAGGCGCGAGGTTTCATATTAATAAGGTTTCACGGCTCATCTCCCCTGTTTCTATTACCTATTGTACCAACCTTAAATCAAACGTTCCTTCCACGAAATAAACGTTTTAAATTATTACTTCAAATGCAGGTAGATATAGCGTCGCACGTCGCAATGATGCATTTTTGTCACGTAAATTGCATTGTGATCGGTGTTTATGTCTCATACGCGTAAATGATTTATTACTGTAATAATAACATTGAATAACGTGCGCCCTACTGCTAAGTTTGGTAGCCACCTCTAGTATGGAGCCCCTGGATGTCTTAACAACTCAGTATATAAAAAAATAATCCGTTAGAAAGATTCGCTTATCGTCGGGCATATTATTGCTACGTCAGGTGGGAATGCTGTGTTCCTTCTATCGGTATTTTAGTGGAAATTGCTCTTTAAGAAATGTACATTTTTATGATTTTTTTTTTTTTTATATGAATACCTCACAAGAGTCCCAACTCCTCCCAACCGTCTGGAGCCAGTGAGACTATGGCATTCCCAATTGGGGAATGTTGTGAGGCTGAAGGTATTGGGGAGGGGAAGGAGAAGGGGGGAAGAGGAAGAAAAGGGGAAATATCTGGCTATTCAGATCTGGTCACCAAACACGGCTAAAAGCCATTTCAAGCAACGTTTCAATTCTGAATGGTGGTCTTTCACCAGGGCGATACTGAGAGTATCTTCCACTCTGGAACGTGCGCAAATATACTCTATATTATTTTTAAAATGAATTAATTGTGAAACAACACAAATTAATTAAATAAAAATTACTTGCGCACGCCGGGATTAGAACCCGCGACCTTCGGATTCGTAGTCGAGAGCCTTACCCCTCGACCATGGAGGCCGTCATGATTAATACTTAATACGAACCATCCCGTGTCTGAGAATCTGATAGACAATCTATCAACCATCTCGCCTTTTCTCGGCAGAGGTAGGTGGAGAGGATGGTACGCCACACAACTCTGACTTGGCACAATCTAAAGCGTTCATATATTGTTATTATGTTATTTTACGACAGCCTCCGTGGTTGAGTGGTTATCCTCAGCTACGAATCTGGAGGTCATGGGTTCATACCCAGCAGTGTATTCAATTATAATGACACATAGTATACTTGGGGCACAATCCTGAGACGTAGATACTTTCAGTATCGCCCTTGTGAAAGACCACCATTCAGAATCGAAAAATTGCTTGAAATGGCTTTAGCCGTGTTTCCCCTTCCCCTTTTCCATCTCCTTCCCCTCCCCACTAAATTCAGCTTCACAACATACCCCAATCTGGGATGCCCTAGTCTTACTGGCTCCTGACATTTGGGACACTTATGTGGTACAGATATAAAAAACGAAAAATATTTGTATTTTACACACCTTTTCTCCTGTTACTCCTCTTACTAATTCACTCGATCGTGCCACGTCTTTCAAGGACGTCACCGACTTATTTTACATCCTCTTGTGCATCATAATTTAATACTATCCGACACAACTTCCGTCCATACACTCTTTCACACCATCTACGCTACGCGTCCTTTCTTAGATTTTTTTTATCATTCTTAATTTGTACATTACTTTATTCTAACACATACGCCTCAGGGATCCCATTCCCACTATTATTGCAATCGGTCTATTTTCGTCCTGCCTCTGCCGGCTTCGTGTCTCACTTTCCATCCTACCATTCGTCAAGGTTGGAATTAAAACTCAATCGTGGACTGCTTCCTTGACAACTTTTGAATTTCTTCTGTAAAAAAACCGATTTACATAAGTGACTACCGAATTACTCGCATAAATGGAGCAAATCTACATATATAAGTAAAACTGCTGCAAATTTTTCGTCACACCTTGAAGTATCTAATATACCCGTGTAAATTAAATAATGTTTTTTATTCTTATTTCATATAATGTATGTTAAACTATCATTTTTTTTTTTTTAAATTGCAATTAACTTTAATCTATTACTTGCTGAAGTTCCCGGCATTACCCGTGGTTATGAATGGTTTGAAAGAAATGCTTGAGGTTATGATGTGATGACGTACCCCTACCCAGTAGTTTTCTTCTTATTTTGAAGGTCAAGTGTGGAAAATTTCTCCAAAAAGTAGGGAAGGACGCGGTTTTTCGAAATCTCGTGTAGACAGTTGCCTTCTACCTTGTTTCGTAAGTCAAGGGTGCAAAATTTCATCAAGCTCGGAATAAAACTGTAAATTTGTATACAAAACAAACAAACACAAAGGGGAGATTCTTCTCTTTATAAAAGAAGAAGAAAGAAATAGATAGATAGAAAAAGACAGACGAGTATTTCTACCTTACCTTATGAAACAGTATTGAAATTTATTAATAACTAGCTGATGTGTACCCGGCCTTGCTCGGGTACAATAATTGATTTGATAGCGAAAGTAACTATCTCCAAATAAAGAAACATTCATTTGAATATTTTATTTCATTCCAAATATCCATTTTGAAAATATTCTACCCAAAAAAACCTTCTTCTTTTGAATATGCAATCTGTGGCTAACCAGAGTTTTACATCTATGTGCTAACCTAAATAAAACATGGCGGGTTCAATGTTTTTCATACTAATTTTAAAACGTTATAGCAACAGTTTTACATATTGGATTTCATTCAAACTACTTTCTAAACCTTCCCGGCAATAATAAAAACAAACTGTACTATTTTCAGCGAAACCGGTCCAGTGATTTTCGAGAACATCTACAACTTACTAACTTACATTGATTTTTATATATGTATAAGATATATGAAATAACCTTGCAAGCTGAACATAGTTGATCTTAAAATTATAAACAGAAAAAAATGTGCAAAACAGAAATTACATTAATTCCACAAAGGAGAGCCTGAGAAAATAATTTCCCTAAGGACCTATGTCATCTTTGGGGATGCTGTGTGGAGAGTCTTTTTAAGGAAAGAAAGGAAAGGAAAAATATGTGAGGGGTGGGTAAGAATCTGGAGCTTAGTGTGTCCAGGAGTGACGGATGTATTAATTCGTCCATCATACTGGAGAGATTCGGGAGATCAAGGAGTCTCCCTCCCAATCGCTCTCCATTAACCAGGACACCCCTCTAAGTCACCTGCCATAGCGAAACCACTCGGTGTGACCTATAGCAGAGTAGTTGATGATCTAATGAATGGTTCCCGGACGGCGGTATCCAAACATTTGAGTTACCGGCGTGCCTACTTCATTAGCTCCTTTAGTTTTTTAACATTAAAAAACCCAATTTACACGATTATTGACAATGATAAAGCCGGTGAAAGGTTACACCATTGCTTCTTCTATCTTTTCCAGAACGAAATGTCCACTCATATAGGCATTTTGCAGTCATCATTGGGGATCCATACCCGGCGAGCGCTTGTAATCGACTTAAGCCCGTGTTATCTCAATGATGCCAATTGACCACATAATGTTGCCCATATTTCGAACGCTAATGCTCATTCCATTTGAATACCTCAATGCCCCCAAATTGAAATAAAAACAATATTTATGAAGGTCTAACTTTTATTGAAGTATATTTTATACATATATTATGTAGTTATTGAATACTGTACAACAAAATATAAAAGAAAGGCTCGAGATACAGTATTACACATTATTTTATTTACATATAGGAGGAAATTTGTAAACATTTAAAAAGCGGTGGTAAACATTTTTTTTTCTACGAAAAAAATTGAAATATTTATTTCACATTCAATATTACAAAAAGATATTTATTCTTTTTATTTGACGTTAACGGTTTTATTTAGAATCTTACGCACTTTAGCTAATTAGATAATATATTGCCAGTACTTCATTATAACAAAGAAAGCTCGTACAAAATGCATGGTAATGAAATGTCGCACTTTTCAACCAACTTACATTTGATTTAAACACAATAGTCTGTCAAGAAATCGTAGATAAAACTGAAGTGTGTTGCGATAGTTTAAATTATTGTAAATGGCAACACTCTGATGGCAAAATAAGAAAAATAATGTAGCCATTAAAAATCACTGATCCAAATGAATATTTTTCACAGCAATATCAAACGGTGTTCAGGAAATGATTCTACATCATATTCTAAAGAAATATGATATTCAAACTTCTGGAATTTTTCTTGTATTTTTAAAATGTACGTGTTTTATCGAAGAGCCATATACATTAGTATTAAATAATAATAAATAAATAAACAAACTATGTGAAAGAAATCCCGCCATTTTTCCTGTCCTTTGTCAATCCAAGTAAAACATAACCTCACATTTGAATCTACTATAATTTGTTCTAAAATCGGTGTTGCCATAGCAACGAAAAATTTAAGTACTAATTTATTAAATTTCAGATATTCTTGACAGACCACACTTACATTTGTTTTTATACGCCGAAAATATTTAAAAAAAATTATTGCTTATCATAATATGCATTATTGATTACCTGGCAGACAGAAGTACTTACTTTTATAGATTTTTTCAAATTATGTTTTATAAATTGAAATATTTTAAAGTTTTTTTTTTTAAATTAAACGTATGTGAATTAACTAACCAAAGGTTTTGATTATCCGAAAATAATTCTATTTATTTCAGTCTTGAAATATTATTTTGGCAATTTAAGAAAAGCTTTTTTAAACAGTAAACAACGATATGTTTGAAAAATTGCAAGTGATTAAATTTAATTAATTAGTTTCCAAAATTGAACTCAATTGGCAAAAAATGTCCAAAAAGATTTGTTGTACGAACTGTTTTAGGAAAGTTAAAAAATATAATTATGTTAGATTTAAGTGGAATTTATTAGTTTTTAGTTTTTTAACGCTTTTATACAGGATGTAACAGAACCTACCCGAATTTAACAAGCGATTCCTAGGCTTATTTCGAGTTAAGAAAGTGGATTTCATTTTGGTATACAATGACATTACATATCATTAAAAAAAAATTAAATCACATATCGTCACTGACGAGAACTTTAGGTCAGACCACTCCACGTGGCACGCACCATCAGACAATAAGGGATGGTGTGCAGGGTAGACGTTTAGTTGTCTGGTCTAAATTTCTAATCAGTGATCCCTAATATTATCAGAGGGCAGCTCATTTCAAAGGGGCGAAAAATCATAGTAAGACATTTTGGGGAATGATTTGATAATTTCATTCAGTGAAAAAATTTTCATGCATATTTGATAATTAAATCAATGCCTCAGTTCCAAGGTGTAACAACTCAAAAAGCACAGTTCTAAAATAATTGGGAAACAAGATTTTGAGCAGATTTTATCAGATTTTAATGAAATTCTAAGATTTTTAAAGAATATGTTTCATTTATAAAATTATTAAAAAAAAGTAGTTAATTTATTAACGAGTCGTCATAGGTTTTCATGGGATTTTTGTAGTTGTTTACAGTTTGAATTAAAAAAAAGTGATATTTCTGATTTGATATAAAATTATTATATTTTTAATTTTGAAACTGTCAATTCATGGTGGAATTCCATATTAAAAAGAATTTTTTTGATTAAAAAACTTTTTTCCACTTATTTATTTTCGACCGGACCGATTTCACCCTATCACGGGCATCGTCAGGCTGGCACAATGAATACTAAATCTATGGTACATATAGCATCGACGTCGGGAGTGAGTTCCCCTGCTTTCTAATATTGTTTTTATTGTTTTTTTAATCAAAAAAATTCATTTCATAATTATTGTAGCGTGGAAAGGGTAAATATTTTTAAAACGTACAGTTCTAAAGAATAATAACCACTGTCATTCTGAAATGAGCACAGATTATAACTTGTTACATTTTGGAACTGGTAGACATTGGTTTTCTAAGAATTTCCTCGTACTCAAATCAAAACTGCAATTTTTTGACTTGTTACAGTTTTGAATCGGATGAGAGAAATTTTCATGACCTGGACCGGGATGGACGTCCCGTCCCTTCTCTTCTTCGTGCTACAGAACTATTGAATCTACTGTGGTACATTAAAAATCGGTATATGGTTAATGTTGATAATAATTTTGCTAGGTTTAGTTTTTTTTTAATCAAAATTAATAAAAATGTTTCACAACATTAGAAATATTGATGATCTTATAATGTAACGTGTCGAATCTGCAAAATTAAGATTTTCGTTCAATTGTCTTAAGAGTACAATAAACGTGATACACTCTCAAAGATGGCGCTAATTTAAATATTATAGAAAAAAATTACCTTTTAGTATGTAACGCTTTTAAATATTGAGATGAATTGTCTGTTGGCAGGTTTACATGTGTAATGTTATATGGGATACATTTTTATAAGCTCAAGTCCTTCGAGAAAATTATAAAAATAGTGTATTTGTTAGTGTTCCAATAATATGTACATTTTTTTATATGAATACCGCACAAGAGTCCCAACTGCTCCCAATCGTCTGGAGCCAGTGAGACTATGGCATTCCCAATTGGGGAATGTTCTGAGGCTGAAGGTATTGGGGAGGGGAAGGAGAAGGAGCAGAGGAAGGTGGGGAAATACCTGGCTATTCAGATCTGGTTACCAAACACGGCTAAAATCCATTTCAAACAATGTTTCAATTCTGAATGGTGGTCTTCCACCAGGGCGATACTGAGAGTATCTTCCACTCTGGAAATTGTATTTTTATAAGTTTATTGAAGGACTTTATCTTTAAACCTACAATAACAATTTATTCTATTTCGTATTCCGTGTGTACACCACCCGCCAACAAACGATTCAATTCAATATTTAAAAGCATTACTCGCTAAAAGTAATTTATCTTACAATAAAAAACACATAAATTTGTTGTAGACCACTTTTATTTTATCAAAACTCTACCGGTTTCGGAAGCACCCTTCCTTCATCAGGAGAATATTAAAACTGTTTTAATATTCTCCTGATGAAGGAAGGGCGCTTCCGAAACCGGTAGAGTTTTAATAATATAAAAGTGGTCTACAACAAATTTATGTGTTTTTTATTGTAAATTATGGCGAGCCACAAAGTTAATGCTTTTTACAAATATGTAATTTATCTTAATATATTTAAATTAGTGCCATCTGTGAGCAAGTACTGCATTTCACTTACCCTTAAATTATCCAATTACTTGTAGTAAACATTTTCAGGTGATGCCAAAAAAGTTGAATTTTCCTCTAATACTTTTTCTTATTGACTCAAAATGAAAATGATCAAAACTGCATGATCCATCTGCCGTAGAAAGTCGAATCTAAATTTGTTTTCACTCTCCTGTAATCCTGGCAAAATGCAGATTCGACACCTTACGTTTTGACCATCGATATGCAAAACATTTCAATGGGAAATGAAAGGAATTTGGCCAAAAGCATGAAATGCAAGTATAACAATAAATAACAAACATTAATAATAATTGATTTAGAAAACAGAAGATTCTTTGCCTTTACCCAAGAGCGAGTCTAGTTTGTACGGTGACAAGACTCGCAAAGCCGTGCAACTCATGCGTACTTCTCGATAGGTCGTGACTTCATCAGTCAAACTCTTTAAACCTTTGGAACACTAAACGCCCGCGATCTAATATTTCCATAGTATGCCAAGGGTAAATTTGCGTGCAACCCACCTGAGTATTTTCGTAATTACTTTTAAATTGTGCCGTCTTACCAGTTAATGTATTTACATATTAATAAAAATTGTACATATGTATCCATCATAAATAATTTCATCAGAAGAGCTACTTGTATTCAGATATCCATTGAAATACTTGGAGTAAGTATTTCACACCAGCTCAAGTACCGCGGCGCCATCGAAGCCCGAATAATCTGGGTTCTATAAAACTGGGCGTCTTGTATAGTGATAGCAAATTCTTGAATAGTGACCAGCTGCTAACCTTGCTTCAAAATACCTCACAAACTGACTTGATTCTGTGCAAAGGAGGGAGGTCTGTCTGATTGACAACCCGTTGTTGACAGATCGGTTGCCATCTCTAATGCACAGACAGTTCTGTTCTACAGATATTTCAATGGAGCATGCTCGATGAAATTAGCAGCATTGATACCCAGTGCACCAGTGCATGCACTTGAAACGCGATGGACACGAGCGGAACACCCGTTCACAGTTGATGTTGGCTTCACGAGAACGGGTCGATTCTCCAACTCATTTTTGTGTAAGGTGGCACGCATGGGGAACGAGTTACCGGCTTCTCTTTTTTCCTCCTTCATGTAATCCGGGCATCTTCAAGATCAGCATTAAATCCCTTTCTACAGCCACCTTGACCCGCCTCACAACTCTGCCCAGCTGGGTGGTGATCTTTACACCGCTCTTGTGAGGTGTAATATATAAAAAAAATATTTGACATTGCTGACCGGATACGCTGGCATTCAACGGATACAAATTTTGCATATACAATGGGTGACTGAATGCCGTAGTTGCTATAAAAAAGTTCTACAAAAAGGCAAGGCTAGCAGTCCACAATGGAGTGGTAATACCAATTCTGATACATGACAGTGCGGCATGGAACTGGCAGAGGAACAACTTACATATTATGACCATTGGAACTTTAATGTCAGCGGATGGCACTCTAGCTTGGAAAAGAGGGACAGATGTTGCATAAAAAGGAGATGGGCCGACTTAAAGAAAACTACCAGCTTCGAGTGGGTGAGACCAAGCAAGAATTGGAACAACTGGAGCCATTCAAAAAGATACCTACCTACCAGTTATGGCTTATGAAAAAAAATAATCCTCATTTAAAGATTATGTTTTTTACTTGCAAAATTAGCATGTAGAGTAGTCTGTATCAAAATACAACTAGCCGTTGAAAATAACAGCAGGATGCCATCAGCGCCCGACGCTATCAACCAAAATTTGCATCAACAGTTGAATATAACTGATGATAATATTAGTAACAATATACGAATATTATTCAATACAACGCAGCGCAGTCGACAGACGATGACATATAGTTTTGGCAGTTTTAACACCAAATAAATAAAAAGGTGTAAATTCGTAATATTATTTTGACCTTCTTACTAGAAGACTTTTCAGATTTTACAATACTGAGATACATAACGTCACGGTGGCAAGAAAAATAAAAGTCTCCACATCCCAACAGATGGAACTTCCCGACGTTCTGTTCCGCGTTAACGTTGGCGTTATTTCCGACAGTTGCCAATCACCAACGATAACAGCCGATGGCATTTTTTCAAATTGTCGTCAACGCCCAGCACTGTTTTAGAGTTAATCAGCAAATCTTCTGATTTCTTCATCAATTCAAACAATAATATTATTAATTTCTAAACAGTCTAACAAACTAACAATGAGAATAATTTTTAATGTAAGTAATATAAATATTGAACAGTCATTTCATAAATAAACACTTACGCACCAAATAAACAATACTATTATTTGTAGTACATCTTAAAATAATGCATTTGGTTTACACTAAGTTCTCACTCTCTACATCTAGACAAATACCTTGGTGTTTACAATAATTATTTACCTACTCATCGCAGAATACAAAAGTTACGTAGAAATGTTACAGGGATAGTTTGTATGAAGTTAAAGGAAAAACAATTATTTTTAAGGAATGTATATGAATGACTTTTGTAAGGTGAAATATATGACATAATTTTTTTAAAAGCATTAGGAGTTAACAGCAAAAAAAATCTGAAGTATATTTGACTATGATTAAAGATTTTTACAGCAAATAAAAAATACATAATCTTCATTTGATCAACATTTCTGGAGTGTTGGGTAATTTTATTCTTACAGTGACAATAATTGTTTCAGACAGCCTTAAAGTGTCATTCTTCACGACAGATCTGCGGTGTACAGACAGTTACAAGTGGTAGATACCCTCAGAATCGCCCCGGTGAAAGATCACCATTCCAAAATCTGAATTAAACCCCAATAAATACTTAAATTAGATGAAGGAATGAATGGAAGAAAGATAGTATGGAGAATATAAGGAAAAATAAGTTTATTATAGAGTTTGTTCAGTTACATAATAAAACAATGCTTTAAAAAAATACAATTATGTACCTTTTCTTGATTTGAGGATGTTTATTACATAATTATTATTATGGTTGAATTTTCAATTAAAAAAATATGGAAATATGTAAATCTCAAAACGAATTTGTATATCAGTCGTTTTAGATGCATAGTTTTAATCTAAGTTCCAAGAGATTAATAAATTGTATTTCCCATGGTACTTTTTGACAAATTAAATTGAATACTGCATGTACTTTTTCTCATCCGGATATGAGTTAAGATCTAAAAATAAAATTTAGATGCATATGAGTTAAGATCTGAATTAGTATTTTGAGAAGAACCTATCTCAGATAGTAAAATATATATGACAGTTTGGTAATCCGGATCGTGCTAACAAGTTAAGTTTGCGTATACGTTAAGAGATAAATCCGTAACGCAAACGCAAAAGACGACACTGCGCTTATGAAAATTGTCAACACGCTTTATTTTTAGCCGATTTAACTTTCGTTATATAACGCAAAAGATATAGACTTGGCCCCCTGGAGTCCTATTCTGGTTCTTTTTAAGAAAAATTCCTTATCCTTTTCCTAAGGCTTAAAGAATTCTTGGTTAACTGCGGAATTCCGAATATATAATTAATAAAAAAATCCTAAACAGATTGTTAAGAGATTATTTGAAAATACTAATTGATGAAATATCTTCAAGTAGCACAAGATTTTGAATCAAAACTTTTTAAAACAATTACATTATATTATAATGCATTTAAAATAAATTTTTATTTTATTTTTAAATTGAATAAATACGCCTTTTCACGAAGAATTGCGTTTTATAAAAAGGTACCTACATCACTAGATAGTACCCAATGACCTTTTTATTCTGTCACTACTTCTTATAGTGACATTTGCCACCACGGTATATCTATGGTGGTATATCTATACCGCCAACTGCAGTTGTACATTGTTTTAACTGCTACATTGTTAACTTTTAATTAACATTGTTTGTTACGTTGGTAATTTACTTAATATAGAGTTTTTCTCTTGTTAATGCTACGCAAATATTAATATTTTTTTAATGAATGTCATTCGCTGAATGACAGCTGTTATCTGAGAGATGCAGAACCGCAGTTAAGCAAGAAGTCTTTAAGCCTAAAGAAAAGGATAAGTAATTTACTGTAAAAATAACCAGAATAAGCCTCCTAGAGGCTAGATTATGTTTTAATTTTATTTTTATTATCGATGTGATCAGAACCAGAGAAGCTTAGGTACAGTTATAATAGTTCTTTGAAAAATGTATCTTATCTTTCTAAGGAATTTGTGTCAGGTAATAATTAACTTTTTTTGAATAGAATCTCTTGGAGGGAGCTTGTAGATCTGTCAAATCAGGGGACATGTCCAACTATTAGGAAGGAAAATCAATAATGTAAAAACACTGAATAACCTTCAAATCAACTACAGTGCCAATGTCTAACTGGGAAGAAAACTCAAATACCACGGGAAGCCATGTTAAGGGTAAACGAAATGCGATACGTGTTCACAGATGTCGCTAATTTAAATATTTAATAAAATACACTTTTAACACATAATGCTTTTAAATGTTATGATGAATTGTTTCTTGAAGCACTTAAGCCCTTCGTACACAAGGCTACACAAGTATCCGATTCCTAAGTTGTGTACTCAGGTTGCAAGCAACTAGTCGGTCATAGTCCGTACGCATCGCTACTGAAATCACGAGACCTGCGTCAGTTTTAGATTTTAAGCAATTATTAAAACTTCTTCAATTAATGCTAATTCACTTTGTGGCATAATTTTGAATTAAATTATAAAAATATCTTTTGTTTAAACCACAATTTTAATGATTAAATAAAAGAAACCGTTGGTTTTTAAACATGTAAATATTTATTTGATAAAACCGTGATTTGAACATACAAAGTCTCGCGAACTTGAATAGGGAAGACCTCGGCAAACTGGTCGCCGGAGACTGGTGTCGCGGACGAGAGAACAAAATGTCGGCGATGTGGGTATGTACCAACCTCCGTGCAGATGTATTACGGTAGTCGCCTAGATATTCAAGTTGCCAAATATTGGATACTTGCTTTGCCTTATGTACGAAGGGCTTATATTTTAAACAGATAATAATAACTCCATTAACGGAGGACTGAACGCAGTTGGCGCCAACAAAAAGTTGTCCAAAGAAGCGAAGCTAGCAATCCATAAAGGAGTACTGATACCGACCCTGATGAATGGCAGTGAGGCATGGAATTGGCAGAGGAAGGATGAAAGTAGACTGAATGCTGTAGAAAGGAGATCTCTTAAGCGAATCTGTGTTAAAACCATGTATAATCATGTAAAAAATGTTGAGATTCGTAAATGATGCAAGGCTGATGTAAGAAAGGGAAGCTTAGATGGTTTGGGCATGTAGAGCGAATGAGCAAAGAAAGGAGTGTAAGGAGAATATATGACGCGAATGTGAATGGAATAAGAAGCCGAGGACATCCCAGGAAGACATGGCACCATCAAGTGAATCAAATACTTGAGTTGGGCCATGTCAGAAGTCAAAATAACAGAAAATAATGTATGCGATGTTGTATGAAAGTGAATTAAGCAAGAAGTGTATGCCAAGATCGATTTGTTTGGTGGTCCGTCCTCTCTGCCTACCCTTGAAGAAAAACGGCGTGATGGTTAGTCAGTTAGTTAGACAATAACAATTTATTCCATATCATATTCCATGTGCACACATGCTAACAAACAATTCATTTCAATGTTTAAAAGCATAACATTTCAAGAGTGTTTATTTATAAAAAAATTAAAAATTAGCGCCACCTGTGACCGCATATTACGTTTGGTTTTCCTTTAAAGATAGCTTTGTTAGTAATTACATATTGCATAAATATAATATAGATGCTTAGATAATCTATTTGTGACATGAGCTGCTATGTCATCATTTGTAAGTCACTAGTTATAAGTTAAATAATTTTAGTTGTGAAGCGCCCTAGAGGTGATTTTATCTACAAAAAGACACTGTAGAAAACATTAATTTATAACTGTTGTAATCGGGAAATATGGCCATACACCCAATGAAAACTCCGAAAAACTGTATTAAAGGGCTACTGTCAAGGGAATAAAGTGAAAAATAGGTGATAATACAGTGAGTGGATGCTTACGGAAGCTAAGCACACCTCCATATTCATAATAATATTGATTGAGTGTTGATTTTATTATTATTTTCCAAAGCTGTAAATATTTTACTGTATTTTTAAGTTTCCGTGGTTACCAAGATCACAGTTTGCTCAAAACCAATTTAATCGGATGGTGCTTGTAATCGCTTCATAATGTGTATAAAACATATTTAAATTCTGTTTACTTGTTACGTATTAGATCAAAATAATAATTAGTTTAGTATTTTTATATACTTTTGAACACATTTGCGGCAACACAAGCATGCAAAAAAGCAATAATCTATGAAATTCTAAATTCAAACACATTACGGACTGCCATTTTTTTTTTTTGTAAAGTGTCAATAGAATGATTTATATTTTAATGTCCCACACACCCCCATACTCAATAAAAAATATCTTACATTATTCAGATCAGATAGTAAGATTTAATGTATTTTTCTCTATACAGGTAATAAATGGAATAAACCAGAAGCATAAAACAACAGATGGCGCTATAAGATATTGTACCTTCATTAAATATCAACAGATGTCTCCTTAACATAATTTAAAAAAACAATATACTTGTTTTTGCAAAGTTTAAAATGGTTTATCTTATGTAAATTAACAAATTGTACAGGGAACAGTGTACCTAGCATTAATGTAATTTTTTAAAGTATTTTTAACGTTTTATTCACAATCTTTGTAGATCCATACCAAAGTAAGTATAAAAAGCGTATTTAGCAATTTGAAAAACTGCATTATGAAGAATTATTATACACATTTAAACTACAACATCTTCTCTTATATAATTTGTATACAAATATAACCATTAATTATACTTTATTTCATGTCATTTTTTTACTAAGAGATGGTGGAAATATCAAATGAATGAAGGTAAATAGAAAATTATGAAAAATATTATTTATTTTATTTCATAGATGTCACTGTTCATAATTAACTAATCCGAAATCTGATGTTTAGGTTTATCCGCAACAAACGGATATAAATGACTGAAGAAAGGACATTATATCAATGAGAGATGTAATGATGACTTATTAAGGCGCTGTATTGCTAAACATTTACCTCAAAGGACACACATCAAAGAATTATTTTACGGTCTATAAAACAATGACTAATATTTCCACCAATGGACAAATTAACTACATTAACTTTTACTAAAACCAAGATCAAAGATAATCTGTTGTGTTTTCTAAAGAATTATTCTTACTTGGAAGTGGTGGCCTCCCACCTTTCACTGTAATGTCACTGACACTCTTCTTCAAGCTAGAATCAGGTGTGTTTACCATGAAACTGGAGATGCCCGGTTTCTGTTCATTGCCCGACACCACCTGACTATAATAAACCTGCCTTCCTACAATATTGGAACCTAAATGTTGTTTTGACACTGATTTCTGTTCGGACGTCTGTCCAACTTGGCACATGTCTGTACCTGTGAAAAAGTTCTCTCTTCCTTTATTGTCCTGCACGACTTTACCAGACGCATCCGTATTTACTATGGCACTGTTCGCAATCACTCTTTGGTCTATCACGGCCGTAGCCCCTGTCAAGTTCTGATAAATCACCAAGTCTTGATTACCACCGGGAACTATCTGTCCCACAGTCTTCTGAGTCACAATATTCAGGCTTTGGCACAAGTTGTTCCTAATGGCAACATTGTTTTGGGGTGAAATGATAGCTGATGGACTGGATATTCCATATCTCTCGGCTGTTATGATGTCCTTTTGATTCAACGACTGACTTCTTCCTAAAGATGCCGTACATCCTGGCTTATTTTGGAAACCGCCGCCGGCATTGTTTGAACTCCTGATCAACGTCGCATACTGTTGCACATTTGGACTAACTGCGACACTCTGCTGCAACTGCGCTATGCCCGGAGAGGTTTGCCTCAAGGTCTGAGATTGCAGAATGGCTTTTTGGGAAATCGGTTGTCTTCCGACAGTCATAAAATTCAGAGAATAGCTCTCATCCGTTCTGTCATACAGCTTTCTATTGTAGTTTCCCGGAGACTCATTTGGTGATGGACAATATTGCCCAAAGTCGTGAATTGTTTGTCCTCCGGGTATTCTTTGGTTATAGCCCATGGCTTGTTGAGCTTGTTTCATAGCAACATATTGTTGTAAATGTATTGCTGTTTGCTGTTTAGGTGTCAAAATTTGTTCCGGCGGTAATGGCGGAGGTGTCATAACCGTCGGAGCAATATAATAAATATTGGGTTGAGCTGTTTGTTGGATTCCTGGCTGGGCTCTTCCGGGGTATCTCTGTTGAGTGATGGAAGGCCCTGGCTGAGGTAGCTGAGGCGAAGGTTGCTGGGGTTGATATGTAGGAGTCTGCGATATGTACTTTTGCGTAGCATTCTGATATGCCACAGCCTGCTGAGACATGGGATATGTGATGATCTGAGCGATGTAAGGTTGCGGGGGTAAGGTCTGCGCACTCGTCGACTGTTTCACTGGCACGTGCGACGGACTGCACGACTGGAATGTGGGGTTATATGTTATCTGCGATGAAGTATCTCTTGTGGTTTCTATATATTCCTGCGAAACTCCGTATGACTGATGTATTTCTCTTTGAGTCAATAGATTAGGGCTGTAACATCGTTGGTCTTCGCATGCTTCTACTTTCTGTCCCGGTGGTTTCGGTGTGAACTGGGGAATCTTTTGGCTGCCTTTCCAGGTATTTGCTGGTATTGGACTCCTCTTGATGGGCGAGCCTGTCCGATTATCATATAGTAACTTATCTTGTTTATCCTCTGATTGATTACACGTGTATGTACTCGGTGGTGTTGTGTGGCATCTTCGAGAAGGCGGGGAAGCTGGAGAAGTAGGCTGGGAAGGTCTTCCCTGCCCTTTACTGAGATATCTTCTGACGTCGGGACTTCTGGGTTTATCTAAAGAGCCCTGTTTGACAAGTTGCCTATCCTGACTGTTGTGTCTTCTTCTAGAGGTGGTGGGGGGAGAAGAGTGGTTGCACTGAGAAGAAGTTTGTGAGGCAGACTCCCAGTGCATGAGAAGAGCTGATATTCTGGTCTGTTCCATTATTATTTCCGTTTCACTTGAAGAATCGTAGTCTCGTCCCTAAAAACATAAATGAATAAATTTAAATATTTTTTATGAATTTGTAAGTTGGACAGTTTTAATAATTGTAATTTGGGTGAGTAGTATTGTTAAGTATAAGTAGCCTGCAAAAATTGACTATTAAATAGATCAACCGCTGGTGGAAAAAATTATTCATCATAAGATAATTTATAGGTATATCGTATTTATTACTGCGCACTGAAAATAGTTCAATATGTATTAATACATAATGGTATAAGTGCAAAAATGTGATTTCTGAGTTATTGATTATATTTTAACTTTATTAAAAGATATTTTATTTGTTATAAAATAACACATATTTCAGAAATTTCAACTTTTATGAGAACTAACAATATGTCTAACGCATATTTAATATTAACCTTTTAGACGCGGGAAGCACACCCCTGCGCCGCGCCATACATGCCCCATATATGGGCGGCTCACACATGTGCCATAAAGTTTCTATAATTTAAAGAGCTCCGCGTGTGACAAAAGTCATACATATTTTTGACGCGTGGAAAAGGTTAAAAGGTTATTCGAACAAAAGGGGGTGACATGGTTCTTGAAGAGACCCATCCCATTTTGCAGT